>JARQOC010000005.1:7463308-7620808 GCA_033576535.1 Allobates femoralis
AATACAGGCAGATACTTCTCCATAATATAAGGCCTTGTGCACACATCCAGTATTTGATGAGATTTTTTACCTCAGAATTTGTAAGACAAAACCAGGAGTGTGAGGAACAGTATAATAGTAACACGTCAGCACTTCTGTATTCATCACACACTCCTGGTTTTGGCTACAAATCCTGAGGTAAAACTTAAGGCTGTGTGCTCACGGTCTGGAGGAGCTGCGTGTTGGACGCGGCTCCTCCGGATGTGAGTGAAGCCGCGGGTGGTCGCAGGGACACCGCAGCTGCCCTGTAGTCCCCATGTGCGGCGGGTGCGGGGCAGCTTCTCCCTGCAGTCACCCGATGGGAGCCGCTTCCAACTCCGCAGCATGAATTGAACATGCTGTGGAGGAGCAGAATGGCAGCAACCCGCACCGCAGCTGTCAGATCGCTGCAGTCGGGTTAAGCATAGTGAGGATGGGATTTTTTAATATCCCATCCACTATGCTTATACTGTACTACGCAGCGTTTTGGATGCAAAGGCAAGACGCTGCGTCCAAAACGCTGCGTACACTGATCGTGTGCACGCACCCTAACAAATACTCAATATGTGCACGAGGCCTAACTCTTAGGTCATTTGTGTCTCAGGCCACGTGCACATATTGAGTATTTGTTAAGTTTTTACCTCAGGATTTGTAGCTAAAACCAGGAGTGTGTGATAAATACAGAAGTGCTGACATGTCTGTATTAGGGGATGTTCACACAGTGCGATTTTCAGCCATTTTTGCATGAAAAACAGATCCCTTCCTGTAATGGCCAGATATGTCAATGACTTTTTAAAAATCCTGTTCCAATACTGCGTTTTCTAGGCCCCTTCCACATAAGCGGTATTGCAATTTCGCAGTAGATCCGGCAGATGTCGCCGCACCTGCCGGATCTACCGTGTAACAGCCGACTTGTGGCACCGATCCAGCAAGCCCCATTCATTCTCTATGGGGCTTGCGGTCAAGTGCAGCAAGTGTGGTATTGCCAAATCCGGCACTTGCGGCACCGCCAAAAAACGCTGCTACCAGTAGTGTTTTTTTGCGCAGCCGCAAGTGTCGGATTCGGTGAGATGCGGCGACATCTTGCGGATCTGCTACAGAATTACAAATAACGCAGATGGGAGAGGGGCCTTACTGCTCCATTTCTGGGGACAGAAAATGCATGTAGAAAAAGAATGAGCAGGTCAATTAGTGATCCGTTTTTCTCCATTAACCCCATTGTATTGAAAAAAAGCAGCAAAAGCGCAATGTGTTTTGAGCTGCTTTTTTCCCAAAAACAGATCCAGTTTTGCTGCTGAAAATTCTACAAAAACACCCCACAAAAAAACGTGTGCACATGACCTTATACTTCTCCCCTGATTGTTTCTCTCCTGGTTTTGGTTATAAATACTGAGGTAAGAAGCTCAGTTAGGCTGCTTTCACATTTGCGTATGGGAACGCAGCGTATGCTCAGTTCCCATACGCAGTCAAGCGCATGCGCACAGCGTTCCTATGTTTAACATAGGAACGCACAGTGCCTGCGTTTGCTGCATTCGGGTGCGGATGCGGAAGATATCTGCTCCCTCCAGGGTCTCCCGTCCGCACCCGGGACGCAGCATGTTGCATTTTTTGTGCGCTCGGGGACCTTGGAAAATCAGCAAGCTTCCCCAAGCGCACAAACCATGCATTGGCGTCAATGGGTCCGCAGTGTTCTGCGCTTGACAGCGCAGCAGAATGCTGCAGACCCATTGAAATCTCTCCCGTGGCTGTCGGTGATGTCACAGGAGATCACCGACGGCCACCGGGAGATCAGCTGAGCCTATGATGATCTCCTCCTCTCCGCTGCCGGTAATCTCGTAGCGGTGTCGGTGACAGCTGTCAGATCGGCTGTTTAACCCCGCTGACACGTCCCAGAGCTTACCGGCGGCGGGGAGATGGAGATCTCCGCCGCTGATCTCCGCCTCCGGCCCGCCCCCGGACACCGCCGATTGGCTGCCCGGGCTGCACAGTGATGTGTCCACAGCAGACACATCAAAATGAGCCTGCTTTTCACTGCGTTTGTGTCTGCATGCCATCAGCATGCAGACGCAAATGTGAAGGTAGCCTAATAGAAACATGGGGACCACTTCTGTATTTTTTTTCCCACTCCTGGTTTTGGCTACAGATAATGAGGTAAAAAAGTCACCAAAAACTCAATGTCTGCACATGGCCTAAGGGTACCTTTACACGCCGCTACGGCAGGATGGATACAACCCGCTACTTCACGTGCACGAGCACGCTCAAACGGTTACAAACGGTCAACGCATCACCTTTACACGCCGCCATAAGGTGCGCTACGCTACGCTACATCTATAGCTAGATACATCGCCGGGTGTCTCAAGTAGCCATCTGTAGCTTAGCGTACCACATTTACACAGCGCTACAACAAGCTACTATGGGCGGACCTGGTACAGCAGAGACAGCACATAGGCGTGCCACAATCTTGGATTACGAGCCATCCGTACGATGATAGGACAGCGCGATATCATGATGATTGGCCAGGCATCGCAGGAGGCTGAGTAATACAGCACGCTCGAGCGATTGTGTAGTGTGACTCGTCAGCTCCTTAAATATGCCTCCCTAGGCAGCGACTACCAATCGTCATGCAGGAGCTTCCTCCAATGATCGCTGTAGGGGCGCGGTATCCCGGAGCCTGGGTCACGCCTTAGCTACATTGCAGTTACATCGACGAGTGTCCAGAGTTCCCTTCCGTTGCTTCTTTACACGCCGATACAGCTCGCTACCATCGGCTTTGTAGCCATCAGTTATTGAGCAGAGCTCGTAAACAGATGTATCTGTCGCCGGCTGTATCGTCACGTCTTCAGACACCGCTACTACGGGCTATATTGGCGCTACAAGCTACATTTGTAGCCTGTAGCGGGATGTATCCATCCTGCCGTAGCGGCGTGTAAAGGTACCCTAAGGGTACCCTTACACGTCGCAATATCGCAATGCAACATCGACCAAAAGTCACGAGGTGTGGTAGTTGCAGTTGATATCGTTCGTGCGTTGTATCGTGTAACAGGGCGATGCGACTGCAGGGACAACATCGCAATGAGATTGTGCATGCTCTTCAACCATACAATGTTGCATATGCGATCTGGCATGATCGTGCAGTGTGACGGCGCAACTGCGATGTTGAACGCAACTACCCCTATTCACTACAATGTTTTTTTTTTTAAATCAGATATATTTTATTAATGAAAAAACACAACCAACAAAATATTCATACAGAACATACATATTTTCCATATATATCTGGTCCCGGTCCTCCCCCCACCCCCTCCCTCCCTTCTTTTTTGAAACAAAAAAAATATTATGCATACGTAAGAAAATGTAAAACATACAACTGTAAACTGCAATTGTCTATTTTTGATAGTATAAAGAAATCCCTTTCCCTCACCTCCCACCCCCTTTTACAGACAGCAACATTTTTTATTTCTAAACAATATTTGTGAGATATAATAAATGACTACCTTAAGCATCTGATGACCCTTTACACACCATTAGACCCATCTTTGCCGGAACATCCGTTCCAATCTCATCCCTCACACCTTCCACGCTGCCCACAAGTTATCACATAATTTAGCATTTTTACGTTTATGGTAGATTTTTTCCTCCATCCGCACCACATAGTCTACTTGACGTATATATTCCTGTTTAGTAGGAGGCTCCATTCTTACCCAATATCTAGCTATGACTTTTCTAGCAGCATACAAGAGTCTGGCAATTGCCAGTTTCGCAATATCAGTGCCCACCACCTCCTCCACATATCCCAACAGGCAGACCACCAGGTCCCTAGGGATTACACACTGATAGCGATTCCCAATGATGGTAGTCACCTCAGACCAGAAACCCATAATATGCGGACACCCCCACATGACGTGTAGGATACCAGCGGCTTCAGCTCCGCATCTCGTACATTCCGAGGTCTCCCGCATCCCTATTTTATACAAGAATTCTGGTGATCTAAATGCCCTATGTATCAGAAATAGTTGGGACATTCTAGCCGGTTCATTTAATGATAGTTTGGGAATATACTCTAAGATGGACTCCCATTTGTCATCCTCTATATTACCAACATCTGCCTCCCATCTTTCCTTAGCCGCAACCGGGTATTTCAGCAGAAAGGTGTGAAGCAGAGCGGCATAGATTTCTGAAATAACCCCTTTAGTACGCCCCTCTTTGCAAATGTAGTCGATAATAATATCCTTCTGGACAACCATGGTCCCCTTTTTCCTCTGTTGAAGGAATGCGTGTTTAACTTGTATATACTGGTAGCTATGTTTGTCTGACAAGTGAAATTCCTCCTTCAACATTGCTAGAGTTTTGAGGTTTTGCTCATTCATCAGTTGATAGACAAACTGCACTCCCTTTGTCTTCCAATCTTTTAGGTCACCCATCCTATAAAATTCACCCAGATGTTCATTATCCCATATCGGAGTGTACATTGTCAGACCCGTCAATCCTCTAACTTTCTTCACTTTCATCCATACTTTATAGATTAATTCACATGTCGGGTATTTTTTACCCATCCGTCTAAACAACCCTGACTCTAAACCTGTTACCAAAGGGAGTGTTTTAAGATGCCGTTCCAAGACTTCCTGAATAGTTCCCTTTATTGCCCTTTGTGACCATCCTCTAATATGTTGGGACTGTGCCGCTAAAAAATATATCCATGAATTTGGTAATGCCAAACCTCCCTCCTCCTTTGGCCTTTGAAGGGTCTCCAGTTTGATCCTTGGCTGTCCCCCACCCCACACCAAATCTCTAAAGATAGCATTGACACGTTGAAATATCGGCTGAGGAATCCACACCGGGGAATTATGTAGTGCATATAACAATTTGGGCATGAGCACCATTTTAAGTAAGTTGGTACGTCCCACCACCGAGAGGCGCATTTTACTCCACGTAGACGCTTTATCTTTTAATTTCCCAAGTATCGGGTTTATGTTTAATTGCAAATATTCCCTCACTGGTAATGCTATGTTGATCCCAAGATATTTGAATTCCTTTACCAGTCTGAGTTGCGTACGTTCTACCTGCTCAACATCTGAACCATCTAGGGCATCTACTCCCAGGATGTGAGATTTGTCCCAGTTAATTTGCAACCCAGATAGTAAACCGAATCTATTAATTATATCCATCGCACCCTGCAATGACTCCTGAGGGTCTTGTAAAAACAAGAGAATATCATCAGCGTATAACGCCACCTTTTCTTCCACCACACCATATCTAAACCCCTTCACCGCCCCCGACCGCCTCAGCACAGCAGCTAACGGCTCTATGGCCATGGCGAACAGCAGCGGAGAAAGGGGACAACCCTGCCTCGTTCCCCTATACATGTTGAATATATCTGAACGTTCCCCATTAACTCTCAGTCTAGCCACTGGGTGTTTGTATAATAATTTCAGCCATGCCATAAAGACCGGACCTATTCCCATCAAGTGGAGGACTCGCCAGAGATAGTTCCACTCCACACTATCAAAGGCCTTTCGTGTGTCTAAAGAGACCACCACCCTATGCCCAGTATTATCGGCAGTCATCTGCATATTAAAAAATAGACGTCCCAGGTTAATTGCCGTCGACCTATCCGGCATAAAACCCGACTGATCCGGATGGATCACACCAGACACCACCCGGCTCAGCCGGGTAGACAATACTTTGGCTAATATTTTAACATCTGCCGGGAGTAGGGAAATGGGTCTGTATGAATCCGGTCGTGTCCGATCCTTATCTGGCTTTGGCAGAACCACCACAGTAGCTTCTCTCATTGATGCTGGTAACTCTCCCTTTTCCAGAGCCGCTGAGAATACGTCTTTCAATTTTGGCAGTAGTGTCTCTCTAAGGTGCTTATAAAACTCTGTTGGGAACCCATCTGCCCCTGGGGCTTTGTTATTTGCCATTGATGACAAGGCCTCTTCCATTTCTTCTATTGTTAGGGGACCCTCCAAACTATTACTTTCCTCTTCATTCAGCTTGGGTAATTGAGCCCCCTGTAAAAATTGATCTATATCCCTATCAGCAATCCTTACTTTAGAAGTATACAAGTCTTCATAAAAGTCTCTGAACACTCCCAATATTTCCCGCGTTTCAGTGACTAGGGTGTTTATTTTGGTCCAGGAGACCATATACATGTCCCGGTTCTCTCTGTGCCGCTGCTATAATAGACAGCAGGTGACCAACTTTTTCACCCTCTTCATAAAAGGCCAGTTTTTGAAATTCCCTCTTCTTTTCCCCGTTTGCCAGAAATATCTTATCCACTCCCAATTGAGCTGTCTTCATGTTTTTCTGCGCCTCTACGGTGGGGTTAAGCACCAACTCATCCTCCGCCTTTCTTAGTGCATCCAATGCGTCTCTTTCCTCCGCTTTACTTTGACTTTTACATCTAGAAATGTCTCTGATCAGTAAGCCTCTAGTGTATGCCTTCATTGTGTCCCATACAGTTCCTATAGCTGCACTTCCCGTGTTGTTCAGAAAGAATTCCTCAATTTCTCCGGCTATCTTCTGCATATCTATGGTTTCCAGCCACACTGGGTGTACCTTCCATTCCTTTCGCCCACTATCCCCCCAAATACCCACTTTTAATTCAACCAGTAACGGGCTATGATCTGATAGCATCCTAGGCAAATATTCTACATGAGTGACAGTCTGATTGATCAAGTTATCTCCCAGTGCCAAGTCAATTCTAGACATAGTACCATGTGACGATGAATAGCACGAGTATGTTTTCACGCCCATATGACGAACTCTCCCACAAGTCTATCATACCTATTTCTGATATATACTTAGCAAATGATGTCTCTCCCCCTCCTTCCGTCCTTCCCAGATGTTTACTAGTTCTGTCCCATTGTCCATGCATTATGTTGTTAACATCTCCTATTAACAGAGTAGGTATCCCGGTCCAATGCCTCCTAAGTTCTATGATCTCCTGTAACTTTGTTCTGGAAAATGGCGGCGGAAAATATACCGCTACTATACAGTACAATCTGCCATAAAGTCTGCACACTAGAAACACATATTGTCCGTCTTTGTCTATTTTAATCTCTACCTCCTCAAAAGGAATTCCAGCATGTATCAAGATGGAAACCCCTCTCGCATATGTGGAATACGTGGAGTGATATGCTCGTTGAACCCATTTCCTTGCCAAGGTTCCAATTTTGTCAGCGGTCAGGTGTGTTTCCATAAGACAGATGATGGAAGGCTTATGAGATATTATATTTTGGAGTACAGCCGCCCTCCTTTTACGTTCCGCCAGTCCACGTATATTCCAGCTCAGTACTCTAACCATACCAGCCATTATTAATCAGAATCATCGTAATCATAAAAGACCATATCTCACAATATCCCCTTGCTGTCTGTCCCCACCCTCCCCCTCCCACCTCCCCCACGCTTCCCACCAAACTTCCTCCATACTCCTCCATTTCTTCTAAAGCCACCTCTAAAGTAGTCGTTTCGTTCTCTCTGTCCGAGAGTGGGTGAATGAAACCGGCCTATACCGCCAGTTGGACACTCCTGCCCAAGGAACAAACAACAAAAAAAAAAAAAAACTTCGCTGTCTTTCCTAAGACCTCTCCCGCCTTATGAAAAACTCAATATGATCAAATTTACTAACTGTATGCACCACCAATCGCCTTATCAGTCCATAAACATGTTTAAATCCTGCAACCAATAATCAATTGTAATCAGATAAATGAAGAAAAAATAAAATAAAAAAAAAACCAAGAGAAAAATGGAGGGGGGGAAAAAAATCGAGAAAAACAAGAACAATGAGAAGAGGAGATTTTTCATCATCTCCCTTCCCCCTCTTCCCCCTCACAGTGAAGGATATACATATCGCACATAGTCAATCCCTCAGTCTGCTTTCTTCAGCTGTCCTTGTACTCCCTTACTCGTCTTGCATTTTTCTCAATCCAATCCATCGCCTCTTCCGGAGTTTGCAGAAAGTGTACCCTGCCCAATGCAACCAGTCTCAGTTTGGCTGGGTACAACGTTGAATATGCCAGTCCCATGTCTCTCAATCTCTTCTTCACATCTCTGTAGCTCATTCGCATTTTTTGCACCGTGGGTGAATAGTCTGAATAAAACGAGACATCCTGCCCATCTATGGTCAAATCTTTAATCTTCCTTGCTGTACGTAGAATAGTGTCTCTATCCCTGTAATTTAGGAGCCTTGCTAATATGGCTCGGGGTGCTGCTCCTGGAGGCTGGGGTCTCAGTGGGACTCGGTGGGCACGTTCTACCACAAACACCTTTGATAATTTATCAGCTCCAAATTTGTTAAGTAACCAAGACTCAATGAATTCTGTAGGATTCGATCCCTCTGCCTTTTCTGGGACCCCTACTATTCTGACATTATTACGACGCGACCTATTTTCCAGGTCATCATTTTTGCAATGACTTCAGCTAATTGTTTCTCTTGCCGTGTTTGAGCAGACTGTATAGTCAGTATAGTGTCCTCAGCAGTGCTCACTCTTTCCTCTACCTCTCCTACACGGGTGTCAGCTTTTTTCATAGCAGCCTTCATGTTAGTGATTTCACCTAGCCCGGGTTAGCCCCCCCTTATAGAGAATTTGGGTATAAAATGTTTCTATTCGTTAGATCTTTGTTAGATCCGGTTTGATCAACCAAAACTAACGTTAGATCTCCTCTACAAAATGAGATATTTAGGATCTTTTTCAGGGGGGGCTAACCCGTAGCTAGCCCCCCCTCTTTTGAAATTGCCCGTTTTTTCGATGGATTCTAATAGATATTCGTTAGATCCGGTTTGATCAGCAAAAATTAACGTTAGATCTCCTTTCGTTCCCGAGATATTGGGGGGGCTAACCCGTAGCTAGCCCCCCTCTTTTGAAATTGCCCGTTTTTTCGATGGATTCTAATAGATATTCGTTAGATCCGGTTTGATCAGCAAAAATTAACGTTAGATCTCCTTTCGTTCCCGAGATATTGGGGGGGGCTAACCCGTAGCTAGCCCCCCTCTTTTGAAATTGCCCGTTTTTTCGATGGATTCTAATAGATATTCGTTAGATCTGGTTTGATCAGCAAAAATTAACGTTAGATCTCCTTTCGTTCCCGAGATATTGGGGGGGGGGCTAACCCGTAGCTAGCCCCCCCTCTTTTGAAATTGCCCGTTTTTTCGATGGATTCTAATAGATATTCGTTAGATCCGGTTTGATCAGCAAAAATTAACGTTAGATCTCCTTTCGTTCCCGAGATATTGGGGGGGGCTAACCCGTAGCTAGCCCCCCCTCTTTTGAAATTGCCCGTTTTTTCGATGGATTCTGATAGATATTCGTTAGATCCGGTTTGATCAGCAAAAATTAACGTTAGATCTCCTTTCGTTCCCAAGATATTGGGGGTCTCAGGTGGGGGGTTGGGTACGGGTTAGCCCCCCCTCTTTTGAAATTGCCTGTTTTTTCGATGGATTCTGATAGATATTCGTTAGATCCGGTTTGATCAGCAAAAATTAACATTAGATCTCCTTTCGTTCCCGAGATATTGGGGGTGTCAAGTTGGGGGTTAGCTACGGGTTAGCCCCCCTCTTTTGAAATTGCCCGTTTTTTGGATGAATTCTAATAGATATCCTTTAGATCCGGTTTGAGCAATGGTCCTGAGGTGTAGATGGAGAAGAGGAGGGGTCCAAGGACAGAGCATTGGGGGGACACCAACAGAGAGAGTGAGGTGAGGAGGTGGCGAGTGAGTGGGACAATCTAAAAGTTCGGTCAGTGAGTCATTCTCGTCCCCCGTGATGCCTACAGACCCTCCTCTTCACAATCATCGCAGCACACGTCCCCCCCTTCCCCCGCCGCGGCACATCGCCAATGAAGTCCTGATGCTGCCCACAATTCGCCCACGCCGAAGTCGCCGCTGCTCAAACGGATCTAGCGAATATCTGAATCCTTAAAAAAAAGGCACATTTCAAAGTGTGGGGGGGGGGGGTTGTTTTTTGCATAGCAAGTTGTATTTTTCCTTTGCACCACTTTGGGTGCATATAATGTTTTGTATAACTTTTATTTATTTTTAGGAGAGGGAGAATTAAAAAAAAAATTTATTACGTTAATGTTTTTTGAGTTTTATTATTAGTTAATTCCCCGTGTGGTAAAAGTAACAGAACACCTTTATTCTCCGGGTCAGGTCGGACACACCCATACAAAATTTATGATTTTTTTTTTTACTACTTTTAAAAAGTAAAGTTTTTTTTTTAAATAATGAGAGAGGATGTTGCCTCGCAGCATGCGCAGCCCCGTAGCGCTTTTATTTTTCTGACTACGGAGCAGTGGGATGCCTCATTTTTTGCGGGAACAGTTGTAGTTTTTACCATTTTGGGGCATATTCGATTTGTTGATCGCGTTTTATGACTTCTTTTTGTGACTCAAACAGTGAAAAAAATAGAAATTCAGGCTTTTTTTAAAATTTTTTATGGCATTTACTCTGTGGAATAAATATTAAACTACCGGTATTTAATTTTTGG
This sequence comes from Allobates femoralis, assembly GCA_033576535.1. Lineage (NCBI taxonomy): Eukaryota > Metazoa > Chordata > Amphibia > Anura > Aromobatidae > Allobates > Allobates femoralis. Next base: position 7,473,816 of record JARQOC010000005.1, read on the forward strand.
AGGTTGGGATCCCAGCTGATGGTAGGACAACTGGGATCTCACGATTGCTGACGGGGCTAGCCGAGGCTGCCATTCCCCCGCCCGACATGAAAACTATGGCAGAGGAATAAGGCCCGGTTAACGCCGTCGTCAAAAGTCAATGATCGGTCATCAAGGATTAAAAATTCCTGTACATAGACTCTCATGTTTAGGTCTCATTTTTAATCAATTTAATTATCAAAACAATAAATCTTACTTATTAGTACAGTGAAAAACACAAGTAACAGTAATACCTTCCAGAAATAGAGATTTAACAATGGAAACCTGAACGTTTAGGACGCAAAATCCCTGGAATAGAAATAGGACACGACGTACATTGTAACATCTAGACGGAGTTCCTGAGTTATCGGTGTTTGACTTATACAAAAAAAGAAGAAAATTACTAATGTGACTAGATATAAATGTATTCAAATGTTTAATATCATAGAATACCAATAATAATTTACAATAAAATTTTAAACTCCAATGAGTGCAAAGTAACTCAAACAAAAGAAAGAAGAAGAACAGTAACACCCCAACACCGACCAGTAACACCCCAACACCGATTAGTAACACCCCAACACCAATTAGTAACACCCCAACACCGATTAGTAACCCCAACACCGATCAGTAACACCCCAACACCGATCAGTAACACCCCAACACCGGTGTAACACTCAACCGTAAAACCCAACACTTGGGTGTTACTGTTCTTCTTCTTTCTTTTGTTTGAGTTACTTTGCGCTCATGGGAGATTTCAGTCCTCCTATTTTTTAGATACAGCCTTCATCTTTCGTGAATATTTATTGTAAATTGCTAGTCACATTAGTAATTTTCTTCTTTTTTTGTATAAGTCAAACACCGATAACTTAGGAACTCCGTCTAGATGTTACAATGTACGTCGTGTCCTATTTCTATTCCAGGGATTTTGCGTCCTAAACGTTCAGGTTTCCATTGTTAAATCTCTATTTCTGGAAGGTATTACTGTTACTTGTGTTTTTCACTGTACTAATAAGTAAGATTTATTGTTTTGATAATTAAATTGATTAAAAATGAGACCTAAACATGAGAGTCTATGTACAGGAATTTTTAATCCCTTGATGACCGATCATTGACTTTTGACGACGGCGTTAGCCGGGCCTTATTCCTCTGCCATAGTTTTCACGTCGGGCGGGGGAATGGCAGCCTCGGCTAGCCCCGTCAGCAATCGTGAGATCCCAGTTGTCCTACCATCAGCTGGGATCCCAACCTCCAAAAATTAAATACCGGTAGTTTAATATTTATTCCACAGAGTAAATGCCATAAAAAATTTTTTAAAAAGCCTGAATTTCTATTTTTTTCACTGTTTGAGTCACAAAAAGAAGTCATAAAACGCGATCAACAAATCGAATATGCCCCAAAATGGTACAAACTACAACTCTTCCCGCAAAAAATGAGGCATCCCACTGCTCCGTAGTCAGAAAAATAAAAGCGCTACGGGGCTGCGCATGCTGCGAGGCAACATCCTCTCATTATTTTAAAAAAAACACTTTACTTTTTAAAAGTAGTAAAAAAAAAAAATCATAAATTTTGTATGGGTGTGTCCGACCTGACCCGGAGAATAAAGGTGTTCTGTTACTTTTACCACACGGGAAATTAACTAATAATAAAACTCAAAAAACATTAACGTAATAAATTTTTTTTTTAATTCTCCCTCTCCTAAAAATAAATAAAAGTTATACAAAACATTATATGCACCCAAAGTGGTGCAAAGGAAAAATACAACTTGCTATGCAAAAAACAACACCCCCTCCACACTTTGAAATGTGCCTTTTTTTTAAGGATTCAGATATTCGCTAGATCCGTTTGAGCAGCGGCGACTTCGGCGTGGGCGAATTGTGGGCAGCATCAGGACTTTATTGGCGATGTGTCGCGGCGGGGGAAGGGGGGCAGTGTGCTGCGATGATTGTGAAGAGGAGGGCCTGTAGGCATCACGGAAGACGAGAATGACTCACTGACCGAACTTTTAGATCGTCCCACTCACTCGCCACCTCCTCACTCTATCTATCAGAATCCGTCGTAAAACGGGCAATTTCAAAAGAGGGGGGGCTAACCCGTAGCTAACCCCCAACTTGACACCCCCAATATCTTGGGAACGAAAGGAGATCTAACGTTAATTTTTGCTGATCAAACCGGATCTAACGAATATCTATCAGAATCCATCGAAAAAACGGGCAATTTCAAAAGAGGGGGGGCTAACCCGTACCACCCCCTCACCTTAGACCCCCAATATCTCGGGAACGAAAGGAGATCTAACGTTAATTTTTGCTGATCAAACCGGATCTAACGAATATCTATCAGAATCCATCGAAAAAACGGGCAATTTCAAAAGAGGGGGGGGCTAACCCGTAGCTAACCCCCAACTTGACACCCCCAATATCTTGAGAACGAAAGGAGATCTAACGTTAATTTTTGCTGATCAAACCGGATCTAACGAATATCTATCAGAATCCATCGAAAAAACGGGCAATTTCAAAAGAGGGGGGGCTAACCCGTACCCACCCCCTCACCTTAGACCCCCAATATCTCGGGAACGAAAGGAGATCTAACGTTAATTTTTGCTGATCAAACCGGATCTAACGAATATCTATCAGAATCCATCGAAAAAAACGGGCAATTTCAAAAGAGGGGGGGCTAACCCGTACTCAACCCCCCACCTTAGACCCCCAATATCTCGGGAACGAAAGGAGATCTAACGTTAATTTTTGCTGATCAAACTGGATCTAACGAATATCTATTAGAATCCATCAAAAAAACGGGCAATTTCAAAAGAGGGGGGGCTAACCCGTACCCAACCCCCCACCTTAGACCCCCAATATCTCGGGAACGAAAGGAGATCTAACGTTAATTTTTGCTGATCAAACCGGATCTAACGAATATCTATCAGAATCCATCGAAAAAACGGGCAATTTCAAAAGAGGGGGGGCTAACCCGTACCCAACCCCCCACCTTAGACCCCCAATATCTCGGGAATGAAAGGAGATCTAACGTTAATTTTTGCTGATCAAACCGGATCTAACGAATATCTATCAGAATCCATTGAAAAAACGGGCAATTTCAAAAGAGGGGGGCTAACCCGTAGCTAACCCCCAACTTGACACCCCCAATATCTTGAGAACGAAAGGAGATCTAACGTTAATTTTTGCTGATCAAACCGGATCTAACGAATATCTATCAGAATCCATCGAAAAAACGGGCAATTTCAAAAGAGGGGGGGCTAACCCGTACCCACCCCCTCACCTTAGACCCCCAATATCTCGGGAACGAAAGGAGATCTAACGTTAATTTTTGCTGATCAAACCGGATCTAACGAATATCTATCAGAATCCATCGAAAAAAAACGGGCAATTTCAAAAGAGGGGGGGGCTAACCCGTACCCAACCCCCCACCTTAGACCCCCAATATCTCGGGAACGAAAGGAGATCTAACGTTAATTTTTGCTGATCAAACCAGATCTAACGAATATCTATTAGAATCCATCAAAAAAACAGGCAATTTCAAAAGAGGGGGGGCTAACCCGTACCCAACCCCCAACTTGACACCCCAATATCTTGAGAACGAAAGGAGATCTAACGTTAATTTTTGCTGATCAAACCGGATCTAACGAATATCTATCAGAATCCATCGAAAAAAACGGGCAATTTCAAAAGAGGGGGGGCTAACCCGTACCCAACCCCCCACCTTAGACCCCCAATATCTCGGGAACGAAAGGAGATCTAACGTTAATTTTTGCTGATCAAACCGGATCTAACGAATATCTATCAGAATCCATCGAAAAAACGGGCAATTTCAAAAGAGGGGGGGGCGAGCTAATACCTACCCAACCCCCACTTAGAACCCCAATATCTCGGGAACAGAAAGGAGGATCTAAACGTTACTTATTTGGCTGATCAAAATGGATCTACATCGAAATCATCTACTTTATGAATCCATCGAAAAAACGGGCAATTTCAAAAGAGGGGGGGCTAGCTACGGGTTAGCCCCCCCAATATCTCGGGAACGAAAGGAGATCTAACGTTAATTTTTGCTGATCAAACCGGATCTAACGAATATCTATTAGAATCCATCGTAAAAACTGGCAATTTCAAAAGAGGGGGGCTAGCTACGGGTTAGCCCCCCCCAATATCTCGGGAACGAAAGGAGATCTAACGTTAATTTTTGCTGATCAAACCGGATCTAACGAATATCTATTAGAATCCATCGTAAAAACGGGCAATTTCAAAAGAGGGGGGGCTAGCTACGGGTTAGCCCCCCCCAATATCTCGGGAACGAAAGGAGATCTAACGTTAATTTTTGCTGATCAAACCGGATCTAACGAATATCTATTAGAATCCATCGAAAAAACGGGCAATTTCAAAAGAGGGGGGGCTAGCTACGGGTTAGCCCCCCCTGAAAAAGATCCTAAATATCTCATTTTGTAGAGGAGATCTAACGTTAGTTTTGGTTGATCAAACCGGATCTAACAAAGATCTAACGAATGGAAACATTTTATACCCAAATTCTTTATAAGGGGGGGCTAACCCGGGCTAGGTAGTGATTTCAGCCTGCACTCCAGTGACCTGTTTTGTAAGCTTTGTAAGAGCCTGCTTACAGTAAGACACCACAGTAAATACATCCTTCAATGTAGGTTCTCCTATATTAGTTTCTAGGCCAAAGTTCTCTGCATCTTCCTGTGTCTCCTCTCTGGAGTCCTGATACACACAATCCTCCTCCCCCTCTGTCTGCTCCAGCTCATCCATATCATGTTCTGCCCCAGCCTCCTGCTTTGGGTTGTCTGCTCCAAACTCACCCCTGTCTCGTCTGGCAAACTGTACCAGGCGTGCAGCTGCTGACATTCTCCTGGAGCATGCTGCGTTCTCTCTGGCTGCCTCCTCCTGGGCCTCGGCGCCATCTTGGCTCTTCACTCCTCGTCCCTGCCCGGGTTCTTTCTGCCTGGTGCGGGTCATGGCTATGTCCCTGCGCTCCAAAAACACGCTCCGGAGGGGCAGAAGAGCGTCTTGCAGGATCCGGTGCTATAATGGTTGTTCAGGGGTGTCCCGGTTTAGTGCACACAGCTGCGATCGGCGGGAGAGCTCCAGTCACACGTCTGCTCACATCTCCGGCTAGGCCACGCCCCTCCTATTCACTACAATGTTAATGCTCGGTCCCTGGGTTGCTCATACCCAGCGCACAAAAGTTACGTACAACATCCTAGTTGCGTTGCCTGCCGATATCTCCCTGTGTGACAGCTCCTATGCGATCTTGGACAAGTGCCAAAAACGTGCGCGCTCACGTTTAAATTGCATGCGATATCGGAATGATATTGCGACGTGTAACGGTACCCGAAGCTTTTCATAGGATACTGACACACATCGGACCAATATGTGCACAAGGGACACCACTTAGGCCCTGTTCACACTTGGCGGGAAATTCTGCTGATGATTTTGTCGCAGTGTGTTTTTATTTTTGTGCAGACTTTTTTTTTCACTTCTTATGAAAAGGATTTTGCAAAAAAAAAAAAAAACATTTTGGCCACATGCACATGTTGAGTATTTAGAGAGTTTTTTTACCTCAGTATTTGTAGCCAAACTGAGGCGGGGGTAAAAAATTGCAAAAGTGGTGACGTGTTTCTATGACACTTTTCCTCTGATTGTTCCACCCTTTTTTTTGGCTAAAAATCCTGTGGTAAAAATTGAACAAATATTCAACATGTGCACGGGACGTAAGGGATCAAGTGAAGTCCTACTAGGCCCCGTGCACACGCTGAGTATTTGGTGAGTTGTTACCTCAGGATCTGTAAGGCCCCGTGCACACGCTGAGTATTTGGAGAGTTTTTACCTCAGTATCTGTAAGGCCTCGTGCACACGCTGAGTATTTGGTGAGTTGTTACCTCAGAATCTGTAAGGCCTCGTGCACACGCTGAGTATTTGGTGATCTTTACCTCAGTATCTGTAAGGCCTCGTGCACACGCTGAGTATTTGGAGAGTTTTTACCTCAGTATCTGTAAGGCCTCGTGCACATACTGAGTATTTGGTGAGCTGTTACCTCAGTATCTGTAAGGCCTCGTGCACACGCTGAGTATTTGGTGAGGTTTTACCTCAGTATTTGTAAGGCCTCGTGCACACGCTGAGTATTTGGAGAGTTATTACCTCAGTATCTGTAAGGCCTCGTGCACACGCTGAGTATTTGGAGAGTTGTTACCTCAGTATTTGTAAGGCCTCGTACACACGATAAGTATTTGGTGAGTTATTACCTCAGTATCTGTAAGGCCTCGTGCACACGCTGAGTATTTGGTGAGTTTTTACCTCAGTATCTGTAAGGCCTCGTGCACACGCTGAGTATTTGGTGAGTTTTTATCTCAGTATCTGTTAGGCCTCGTGCACACGCTGAGTATTTGGTGAGTTGTTACCTCAGTATCTGTAAGGCCTAGTGCACACGCTGAGTATTTGGTGAGTTTACCTCAGTATCTGTAAGGTCTCGTGCACACGCTGAGTATTTGGTGAGTTTTTACCTCAGTATATGTAAGGCCTCGTGCACACGCTGAGTATTTGGAGAGTTATTACCTCAGTATTTGTAAGGCCTCGTGCACACGCTGAGTATTTGGTGAGTTTTTACCTCAGTATTTGTAAGGCCTCGTGCACACGCTGAGTATTTGGTGACTTTTTTACCTCAGTATCTGTAAGGCCTCGTGCACACGCTGAGTATTTGGTGAGTTATTACCTCAGTATTTGTAAGGCCTCATGCACACGCTGAGTATTTGGTGAGTTTTTACCTCAGTATTTATAAGGCCTCGTGCACACGCTGAGTATTTGGGGAGTTTGTTACCTCAGTATCTGTAAGGCCTCGTGCACACGCTGAGTATTTGGTGAGTTGTTACCTCAGTATTAGTAAGGCCTCGTACACACGCTGAGTATTTGGAGAGTTTTTACCTCAGTATCTTTAAGGCCTTGTGCACACACTGAGTATTTGGTGAGTTTTTACCTCAGTATCTGTAAAGGTACCGTCAGACGGGGACATATCACCGGCGATGTTGCCGCCGATCGCGGGAGCGCGCATCCCTGACAACATCGACGGGGAGCTGTCAGACGGAGCAACTTACCGGCGATGTCGCCGGCTAGTTGCCGCGGCTATCGCTCGCTGGGTTGCCCAGCAACCCAGCGAGCGATAACTCGCAATGTTGGAGATATGCGGAATCGCCCACAACATTGCAGGTTGCCGCGTTACACAGAGCGATCAGGCATGATCGCCTGACCAACATCGCCAGGTTTCCCAACATTGTTGGGAAACCTGGCGATGTTACTCAGGCGATTTTTCGCCTGATTATCGCCCTGTCACACGAGGCAACTCTCCGGCGATGTCGCCGCAACTTGGTCACGCCCCTCAGTTGCCGGCAACATCGCCGGCGATATGTCCCCGTCTGACGGTACCTTTAGGCCTCGTGCACACGATGAGTATTTGGTTTTTACCTCAGTATCTGTAAGGCCTCGTGCATACACTGAGTATTTGGTGAGTTGTTACCTCAGTATTTGTAAGGCCTCGTACACACGATAAGTATTTGGTTTTTACCTCAGTATCTGTAAGGCCTCGTGCACACGCTGAGTATTTGGTGAGTTTTTACCTCAGTATCTGTAAGGCCTCATGCACACGCTGAGTATTTGGTGAGTTGTTACCTCAGTATCTGTAAGGCCTCGTGCACACGCTGAGTATTTGGTGAGTTGTTACCTCAGTATCTGTAAGGCCTCGTGCACACGCTGAGTATTTGGTGAGTTTTTACCTCAGTATCTGTAAGGCCTCGTGCACATGCTGAGTATTTGTGAGTTTTTATCTCAGTATCTGTAAGGCCTCGTGCACACGCTGAGTATTTGGTGAGTTGTTACCTCAGTATCTGTAAGGCCTCGTGCACACGCTGAATATTTGGTGAGTTTTTACCTCAGTATCTGTAAGGCCTCGTGCACACGCTGAGTATTTGGTGAGTTTTTACCTCAGTATCTGTAAGGCCTCATGCACACGCTGAGTATTTGGTGAGTTGTTACCTCAGTATTTGTAAGGCCTCGTTCACACGCTGAGTATTTGGTGAGTTGTTACCTCAGTATCTGTAAGGCCTCGTGCACACGCTGAGTATTTGGTGAGTTTTTACCTCAGTATCTGTAATGGTACCTTTACACGCCACTACAGAAGGTTGGAAACAACCGGGTGTCTCACGTGCACAAGCACGTTCAAATGGTTGCAAACGGCACCTGATACCGCCTTTACACGCTGCTACAAAGTGCTCTACAGAAGGTTTAATCTATCTCTGGATGCACCGATGGGTGCCGCAGGTTACCTTCTGCAGAGCACCTTCCCTCATTTACACGCCGCTACAACAAGGTGATATGGGCGGGCCAAGGCAGCAGGGACAACACATAGGCGTGCCACAGTCCGTCACGCCGCGCCCAAACGACAACCATTGGCCAACACAATAGTGTTCTGATTGGGCACGGCGCGAAGGGCGGATGGCGGAGACGTGACGTAGTAGTGTTTGGACTGTGGCACGGAATAAGTGCTTGTGACATGGCGGAGTGTGGCGATATTCAGCTAGGGGATGGTTATGCGTCACACAGGAGCGGTTTACAGTCACACAATCCGTGCGTATTTAAAACTAAGTGTGGAGCTATGTGTGCGTAGTAGAAGTGTTTGGATTGTCCCCTAAGCCATTGCGGGGGACAACATGGCCACACAGACCCTGACAGATATTTTTATGAGAACTTGGCGCCAATCAGGATAGGGTATATAGACTAATTTTTCCTGTCAGGTCAAGCTATGGAGGACCTTGTGCCAGTCAGGAGGGTGGTGAGAGCTGGCTGAGAGCCTGCTTGGCCTCATCTACGCCGGTTTTGGACTTTCCAGCATCACCTCTGGTGCCTGCTTGTTCTGTCACTCAGCCCTGTGTGCCTTCTGTGCCAACAACGCTGCCGCCGCCGCTGTTGCCATCATTGGACTGTGCCCCTCTGTCTGTCTGCACCTCCACGCAGCCACCGGAAGAAAAAGGGTAAGAGGGACCGCTATTCTCCCTCACCTCCCCGCCGCTCTAGGGCTCCTTCTCTCCGCACCTCCACTGCCTAGGAGGCCTCGGGTGAACACTCAAGTCTCCCGAGGTTCAGGAACTGCTCGGGTACTGCCAGTTGGTAATGTGGAGCAGGCAGCCAGCGGGAGATTTGACAATGCTGGAATTGCTGCTGGTCCCCTCAGCTTGCGCTCTCCTTTATCCCTGGACTCGGACATTGTTGCTGCTAATATTGCCGCCATGCAGGCTGCAGGCTATGTGGCAGCTGACAGACCTTCTCGTGTGCATCAGGCTCCTGTTATGGTGGGTTTACACACACCAATCATTGTGTCCAATATCTGAACAGATCTCTGGTTGCAGTGAAATCATGGACACATAGTTCCATTTTGTGGCTGTGTACAACATGGAGCAATGTATCCATGATTTCACTGCAACCAGAGATCTGTTCAGATATTGGACACAATGATTGAAGTGTGTAAACCCACCATTACAGCTCATCTACGGACATTGACATACTGGGAGCTGCTTCCAGACCTCCTCCTGCAACATAGGCAGGAGCCAGCTCTGCAGGCATGGATGTCATCAGGGACGAAGATGCTGCTGGGACTGCTTACCTCCCACGATGGATTGCCGCCTGTGCCTCCGGATCGTGGTGAGACTCCTATCTCTCCTATTCCAATCACTGGCGCTTCCTTATCTAGTGGTTTAGTAACTGGGATTGTTAGCAGGGTGGTTGAGGAAGTGCTATCCCGCAGGGGGTTAGAGGACTCGGTGGATCTCTCCCATAGGCGAGATCCGGTTATTTCCGAAAGTGCTTTTTTTTTTTTTTTGGGAAATCATTTTTATTAGATTTTTGCATATAATCACATAGCATAAACAACACTTGTATAAAGTCAATAAACAATAACAAAAGTAAGAGCTACCCCCTCCCCTCCCCCTCCCCTTGTTATCCATCCTCTGTTATCAATAGGTTCCATTCTCTCCTGCATATAAAAACTAAAATGTCAGTCCACAAATCCAATTTTCAACGCTCCTAAGGTGTTACCCAAATCTTTCTTGTATTACAAAAAACTCCCATCAGTTTATCAATTTCCTCCCTGGATAAAGAACATCCAATAAAGTCTCGCCATATAGACATGAACCTGGAGATTTTGTTTTCTTTATCAGTTTCCGTTGTTAACTTTTCCATTCTCATAATACGTTTCAATTCCTGCGCACTCAACCACTGTCGCAGAATGAGACGTAATCATGTTATTAGGATTAAATGGAAACATGGACGTTTTCTCTTAGGAACATCATAACCCTCCAAGTCATGGAACACCAGAATCATCCTGTTCATCGGTACATCTAAATCCAACGTTTCCCCCATCCACCTCCTGACCCTTTCCCATCCCATTTGTATCTATGGGCATTCCCAAACTCCATGAAACATGTCCGTCTTACTTTCCCCACATTTTGGGTCATCCTATCGGGATTAGCGGGTGTCGTCGGTATATTAAAGCCCAGTATCGCCCTATGAATCATCCTATACTGGGTATCCCGCCAGCGATCATCAGTCACATATTTGCGCATAGCATTCCACCCCGCAAGCACCCCCTCCCCCGCTCCTTCAAACCCCAGTCTGGCGTCCCAGCTTGTGAGAAGTCGTGTGGGTCCCGTTGGCAGCAGTCTATTTTTCAATGCAGCATATAGTGAGGAGATCGTCACCGTAGGAGCCTGACTACACAACAAATCATCCATTATCGATATCTGGCATTCCCTCCTAATATCATGTGACCGTGACATCAGGTGACCTCTTATTTGTGCGAATTGGAGCATCTGAGAAGATCCCAATCACCATATCTCTATCGTCTCTGTTGCTGACATCCATCTTCTTTCCGTCTTTACCATTAAGTCACCTAACACCTTGATCCCCTTTTCCTTCAAAGTCTGAAATAAAGCATTATCTGTCCCTTAGGGAAGTCTGGGTTATCCCATAGCGGTGTATGTTTTGATATTCGCCATAACAGCCCCATTCTACATCTGTCCGCCTTCCAGGCCGCCCTGGTGTCCCTAAACAAGACAGATTGTTTGATGTGTGTTTCAAGCACTCCACTTTCGGCATGTAGCACTGACCCCAGACTCCACGGCTTGCACCACTTTGTCTCCAAGACGAAGTCCGAGTGATTACTCGTCTCCCGTAGCCAATCCACCACGTGTCGCCACATACATGCCAAATTGTATCCCCGTATATTGGGGAGACTCAAGCCTCCTTCCTCTTTAGGAAACATTAATGTTCTTATAATAATAATAATAATAATAATACAGCTTTATTTATATAGCGCCAACATATTACGCAGCGCTTTACAATGTAGGGTTAGAGTACAGAAAATATAATACAGTAAGTAATTACAGTAGAGAACAAATACAGTAGAATAATTGGATACAGAACAATAGGCATAGAATCAATGTAAAAAAGAAAATACAATAAATAAAGCAAGAAATGAAGGTGACCCTGCTCAAAAGAGCTTACAATCTACAGCGGGATAGGGGTTGCACAAGGTACAGGGGCTTATTGCACTGATGGTCCAGGCATCTTGAGGAAATGGGGTATAGGACTAAGCTTACATGGATGGTCATTATACAATCTGTGTAGACCTTTTTGGTTTGGTTATTATTATTATTATTATTATTATTATTATTATATTAAAAAATCCCATCCTCACTATGCTTAACCCGACTGCAGCGATCTGACAGCTGCGGTGCGGGTTGCTGCCATTCTGCTCCTCCACAGCATGTTTATTTCATGCTGCGGAGTTGGAAGCGGCTCCCATCGGGTGACTGCAGGGAGAAGCTGCCCCGCACCCGCCGCACATGGGGACTACAGGGCAGCTGCGGTGTCCCTGCGACCACCCGCGGCTTCACTCACATCCGGAGGAGCCGCGTCCAACACGCAGCTTCTCCACACCGTGAGCACACAGCCTTAATCCCTATCCTATGCCTCCGTCCCCTCCAAAGGAATTCGGAGATGGCTCTATTTATTCTAGTTACATCCGTGTGGCGAAGCAGTAGCGGGATCGTCTGCATAGGATACAGCAATCGGGTGAATGAAATAATTTTGACAAGATGTATTCTCCCCGTCAAAGACAGCGGCAAGTCTTTCCATCTAACCAGCTCCTTTTCTATCTTCTGTATAATAGGACGGTAATTTAACCGATATAAATCCCTGGCATCTTTACTCATCATTATACCCAAGTACTTGACTTCCCTCTTATTCACTTTAATCCCCATGAATGTGTCCCGTCGCCGTCCATCATGTAAAGTTCTCTTGCCATCCTCCGTGAGAGGCATTATCTCACATTTTGAAAGATTTAATCGGAATCCCTGAGATCTTATGGAACATCTTGAATCTCTCCAGTACCCCACCCAAATCGTTAGCAGGATTCGCCATATACAAAATGATATCATCTGCGAACAAATTAGATTTTAATGGATTACCTCCTACTGCTATACCTTCAAAACTATTTGGGCCGTTGAGGAATCTGGAGAGAGGTTCGATGGCCAAGTTAAATAGCAACGACGACAGGGGACATCCCTGCCTTGTCCCCCTTTCCAATCTGATCACATCAGATAGAAAACCCGGTGTATGCACCCTTGCCTTAGGGTTCGCATAGAGGGTTCCCAGAAACCTTCTAAAGCCTCCCACCACTCCCATCTTATCCAAGACTTGCTCCAGCCACGGCCATCCCACACTATCAAAAGCCTTTTCGGCATCAAGAACAACCATGGCCGGAGCACCCACCGTCGCCCTGTCTTCCAGACGTACTGCTTCCAACACCATAATGGCCCTTCTCACATTCGCAACAGCAGCCCTGCCCCTTACAAAACCCGCCTGTTCTTGTCCTATCCAGCGGGGCATCAAGTTTGCCAATCTATCTGCCAAGATCTTAGAGATGATCTTCAGATCCTGATTGATTAGAGAAATTGGCCGGTATGATGCCGGATCATCTGACTTTCTCTCCCCCTTGGGCAGCAACCTAATGTATGCTGTATTCAATTGCGTTGGAATTTCCCCACCCTCCAAAAATCCATTGTACATGGAACGCAGATGCGGAGCAACCCGGTCAACCAGGATCTTGTACAGACTGGCGCCAAAGCCGTCCGGGCCCGGTGCCTTGTGGATATTAAGTTGTTTAATCACCGCCTTTATTTCCTCCTCTGATACCTCCCTGTTTAAATCTTCCAAGTCTTCCCCTGTTAGTTCCGGTAACCGCACCTCCTCCAGCCACTGTCGTCCTAATTCACTGTCATGTGATTTTGCTTTATACAGAGCTGTATAAAAAGATCCCAAAATAGAGTTAACCTCCTTCGGGTCCGAGGTGGTTGCCCCCGTCTCGTTTTTGAGGGAAACAATATGGGATGTGGACTTTCGACCTCTCGCCAAATGTGCCAGCAGCCTCCCCGCCTTGTCCCCTTGTGCATGTAATGTTGCCTCCCACTGCGATTTCCCCATGTCCTCTCTCCTCCGGGCCCCGGCATCAAATTCCCTCTTTGCTTCCATCCAACTACTTTTGGGCATCTTTGATATTTCACTTGTTATCAGATACGCATATTGTGTCTTTTTTTCTAAGTGAAGCTGTGTAGGCCATAATTTTCCCACGTAGAACCGCCTTAGCCGTTTCCCAGAATAGGGTAGGCTCCAATGTCTCCGGAGGATTGTCAGACACTAGGTCTGTCCACCACTCCCCCAACTGTAAAGCAAATTCAGTATCCTTTTTTCAAAAGTGTGGAAATCGCCAAATGTAGTCTGTACCCCTTGGAAAGGTGTCACGTAATGTCAAGTCCACCGGGCTATGGTCTGAAATCACTAAGTCTAATATGTCAGCAGCAGTCGTCTTATGGAGCAAGTCCCCACTGATAAGGATCGAATGAATCCTCGACCATGATCCATGCGGATGAGAAAAATGTGTATATTGGCGTTCAACTGGATGATGTAGTCTCCAAGCGTCCCGTAGTCCTAAATCTTCCATGAAACCTCGTAATGGTCCTACCCTTGTTATTTCCATCCTCCCTCTCCTATTCCCCCTCGTCTCAGTTCGGTCTTCCATTTCCTCCACCACCTCATTCATGTCACCACCCCTTATCATATTAGTCATCTCTTCTTCCGATAACTTAGTCCCCAAGTCAGCAAGAAAAGGTCCTCTATCCGAATTTGGCGCATATACATTGTGTATATTCAATAATCCACACAGTGTGTCTAAGGGCCCTTTCACATCAGCGTTTTTTTCAAATCGCGGCAGATGCGGTGAAAAAAACCGCATCTGCCGCGATTACCGCATACCGGATACACTTGCGGCGCGGTTGCGGTTTTTTCCATGCAAAGTATAGGCGGACTTGCGGCAGGTGCGGCCGTGAAAAAAAACGCGGCTGACCGCGGTTTTTTTCGCGGCCGCACCTGCCGCAAGTCCGCCTATACTTTGCATGGAAAAAACCGCAACCGCGCCGCAAGTGTATCCGGTATGCGGTAATCGCGGCAGATGCGGTTTTTTTCACCGCATCTGCCGCGATTTGAAAAAAACGCTGATGTGAAAGGGCCCTAAGGGTACCTTTACACGCCGCTACGGCAGGATGGATACATCCCGCTACTTCCCGTGCACGAGCACGCTCAAACGGTTACAAACGGTCAACGCATCACCTTTACACGCCGCCATAAGGTGCGCTACGCTACGTGACATCTGTAACTAGCTGCATCGCCGGGTGTCTCAAGTAGCCATCTGTAGCTTAGCGTACCACATTTACACACCGCTACAACAAGCTAATATGAGCGGACCTGGTGCAGCAGGGACAGCACATAGGCGTGCCACAATCTTGGATTACGAGCCGTCCGTACGATGATAGGACAAAGCAATAACATCATGATTGGCCAGGCATCGCAGGAGGCAGAGTAATACAGCACGCTCGAGCGATTGTGTAGTGTGACTGGTCAGCTCCTTAAATATGCCTCCCTATGCAGCGACTACCAATCGTCATGCAGGAGCTTCCTCCAATGATCGCTGTAGGGGCGCGGTATCCCGGAGCCTGGGTCACGCCTTAGCTACATTGCAGTTACATCGACGAGTGTCCAGAGTTCCCTTCCGTTGCTTCTTTACACGCCGATACAGCTCGCTACCATCAGCTTTGTAGCCATCAGTTATTGAGCAGAGCTCGTAAACAGATGTATCTGTTGACGGCTGTCTCGTCACGTCTTCAGACGCCGCTACTACGGGCTATATTGGCGCTACAAGCTACATTTGTAGCCTGTAGCGGGATGTATTCATCCTGCCGTAGCGGCGTGTAAAGGTACCCTAAGACTACTTGTACATGTCTTCCCCGATCATCATGTGAAAGTCGTATCAATTTGTGTGGAAAAGTCTTCCCCACCAGCGTAACAACCCCAGCTTGACGGCCCACGGCTCCTGAGCCAAACACCTCACCTACCCATAATTTATTCATCCTGTAAAAGTCCTGTTGGGGTAAGTGTGTCTCCTGCAATAATGCTATATCTGCACCAACCGTTTCAGATGTCTAAGGACCATTAACCGTTTCTCTGGGGATCTTAGTCCTTTAATATTCCAAGAGACAATCTTAACCATTGTCACGGTGCCACAGAGACTCCACGCACATGCTGTCATCCAGAGTACGAAAACACACAAGACCCGGAACCCTGTTGTTTTTCAAATAGGACCATTGCTCATCAGTCGGATAACTTATTTTCCCCTGCCCCAACTCCCATTCAAACTTAAATTCCAACATCCCAACCGGATTCTCCACCTCCCACCACCCCACTTTCCACCCAAGTGGTCCATCGTTTCGTGGCTTCCTTTTTTTCCACCACGGTTACCTCCCTCTTACACCATCGTGGCCTTTGATTCTATGTAACAAAGCCCCTCTTGCAATTACCCCTCCTGCAACTTGCCCGTCTGGTGGGCAGATAGAAGCAAGAAGAGAGTTCCCCCTCTCAATTAGGCATTCCCGAGGCGGGTTTCCAATATCCCGGCTTCAAAAAGTTCTCTTCCTCAATCTCAACGGACCGGGTCGCTCCTTGGGCTCGGCGATTTGTCCTTATTGGCAGCGCTCCCCCTGCCATTGTTTGGTGGTGATCCTCTGGACGATCTCATGAAGACTCTCATAGCTTCATCTGGGTCTCTCCATCTTCGGAAGGTGCAGTCTTCCTCTCTTGTTCTTAACACTGCTGGGTATTGGAGCTGAAATTGCACACCTCTCTTAAACAACATGCCGCACACCTCGCTAAACGCCCTCCGCTGTTTCGCCACTAGCGCTGAGAAGTCCTCATGCAGTACAACTCTGTGGTCCATTATCTCAAGGAGTCGACGTCTCGCTCTGAAGGCCCTTAGGAGCTTGTCTTTGTCCTTATAGTCTAGGTATTTAGCAATTGCTTGCCTCGGACTCCTGGACACCTGGGCATTGCGGCTTCCCCCCTCAGCGTTCTGATTTGTGCGGGTGTTCTCTCTTTGTGGCCCCAGTCTGTGGGCTCTCTCCACTTTGCACACATTGTCAACAGCTAAAGCTGTAGGAAGCTCCTTTTCAAATATAGCATCCAGTTGCTGGAAGGATATGGATTCTGGCAAACCAGTGAGGCGTAAATTATTCCTCCTGGATCTATTTTCTAAGTCCTCCATTTTATTAGCCATCCAGGTATTTTGTTTTACTACCTCCTCCAACTCTTGTTCTTTAACATTGAGCTTGTCCTCCAAGTCTGACACTCTCTGTTCAAGCTCATCCAGCCTGCTGGCATGCCTGGCTGCAGTTTCCTGAAGATCCTCTACTGCCTCCTTCACAGCTTCCCTCACTGCCGCCGTATTGTCTGCCCTAAGTGTCTCATATAGCTCCTTTGTCCCCGCAGTTGCGTCCCTCTGTTGGCCCGTACCCGACAACTCTGCATTCATGTTTCTGGGGCTCCCTCCTCTCGTCTGCCCCTGAGTACCTCTGTCTCCTCTGTGCTCCTTGCGGTCTGCCCGGCGGGATTGTGAGGAATCCGTCCTCTCACTCTCCCTTCTCCTCATTGCGCCTGCAGTTCCGGCGGTCGTCGCCATCTTGGGCTTCCCTGCTCTCTGAGGGGCCGTCTGTGTCTCCGCTTTTTGGCCGCCTCCCGTGCTTCGCAGCCACCGCTCCACGGCTGCGATTACTCCAAGCTATGTTAGCTTGCCTCCCGCTTCGTCCTCGGCGATGTGGGGGTCTAACTTGGTGTTCTATGGCCGGATGGTGCCCGGAGCTCCTTCACCCCAGACTATCCACAATGGCGCCGGAACCGGAAGCTCCGAAAGTGCTTTTAAGGAAGCAATAGTGTGTGAGCTTTCTCCTCTTGGTTTCCACTTACCCCCTGCGGTTAAAGAACGGATTTGGAGGAAGGAATATATTGATATTTTTTCCTTGTTACCGATTTCCAGAGATGCAAATTTTAGAGCCGACAAAAAGGATGAGAAATCTGAGGCTGACGGGGAGCGGCGCAAACCAGCTAGGTCATTTCATGGTTGGGTTCAGGCGTTCTCTATTTATGCAGCTGTGCTGGGAGAGAAATCACCGCACCTTTGTAGAGGTCTCTTCCAGCATTTGGACATTATACTGGTGTAATACTATTGTATAGGGTTTGAGGAGTCTGATCGCTTAAGGGCAATGAAGAGCAGAGACGGGTTCTTAGGTGCAAGGTATTTATATATACACAGCAAAACAATGTGAATGCAGTACACAGCCAAAGCACATAACATAACACGACCCCAATATATATATGTATCGTTGAGCACAGTCCTTTAAGAAAACAGTCCAAAAAACCAATAGTCCAAAGCAAGCAAAACCGGATGCATGCAGTCTGTAGCACGGGTCCTGGTACTGGAACGACCGGAAGATATAGTCCGTGGCAAAAGGTCCCCACACCCGGATGACCGGGTAACAAGTCCAAACAAAGTTCCAAGGAGATAAAGTAACACAAGTTCCAAAAGCACACAGTACATAGAGTAAGACCGGGTAGTTGCTTACACACTTGAATGTCCGAGCCTGAAGGTAGAAGCAGCGGCACCAGAAGCACGAGGCAGGAAGCTGTAAGGTGAACCAGGATCTCACAGAGCTCCAGAGAAGTGAGTGGAATAAGGAGAGCAGGAGCAGACCAGGAACCAGTATACTCAAGCAATGAATGCTCACCTGAGCCAGGTCTTTATGTAAACGAGACAGGAAGAAGGGCAAACAAAACAATGATCTCCATGCTGACTGAGGGCAAAATGGTCAAACGGCAGGCCGGAAAACCTGGAACACTGACAACTGGAAGCGTATAAGCATTTTGGTGGGGTCGCTTGGCTTCAGTACAATGAAGCTTTTAGACAAAAAATGTCAGTTCACCCATCTATTCGGTGGGGTGTAAAGGATGTGGGCCTTTGGCTCAATTTAATGTTGCCCCAGCGCACTTCCTTTCCACGTGCACAGCAAGGTCAGACCACGAGGAAGGGTGTGTGCTTATCTTACAACGAATCTACTTGTAAGTGGCAAGGTTCCTGTTGATTTCGACATGAGTGCTCCTTCTGTGGAGGATCCCATCCTGCCTTCAAGTGCTTTAGCCGTCAGGCCCAGTCTGGCCAGCCCACGCCACGGGACCAGGTTTTCAAAAAACGGTGACTCCGGTGAACCTGTTAAGCATGCTCCCGTGGTTAAGCCGTTTTCCAGACAGAGCGATGGCCAATTTAATCACTGAAGGTTTTCGAGATGGCTTTTTTGTGCCTCAGTTTAGTGGGCCGGGTTGCACGATTGTTCGTAATTTGGCATCTGTTTTTGCTCATCCTGATGTTGTGTCTTGTCACATTTCCAAAGAATTGGATTTGTGTCGTGTTGCGGGTCCTTTTTCATCTCCCCCGTTTGAAAATTTTCGGATATCACCATTGGGAGTCGTCCCCAAAAAGCAGGCGGGCTCCTATCGCATCATCCATCACCTCTCCTTTCCAAGGGGTTCGTCTCTGAATGATGAAATTGATCATTCAGCAGCTTCTGTTACCTTTAGTTCATTTGATTCTACTATCGAATTGCTTCGGTGTTGCGGCCGTCTGGCACTCCTCGCCAAATCGGACATAAAAGCAGCGTTCCGATTGCTCCCGGTCCATCCCTCTGGTTTTAATTCACTCGGTTTTTGTTTTAATCAACAGTTTTATTTTGATATGTGTCTACCCATGGGGTACTCCTTGTCGTGCTTTTATTTCGAGAGTTTTGCTACATTTTTGGAATGGGTTGTGATGTCCGATGCAGCGTCTGGTGGTGTCAACGATTTTTTATTCATTGGTGATTCGTCTTCTAATGCCTGTCGAGATCTTCTCGACAGGTTCGTCAGGGATTATGGGTCATTTTGGTGTTCCTTTGGCTGTCGAGAAAACTGTTTTCCCCTGTCATCGGTTGGAGTATCTGGGAATTACCATTGATACTGTTCGATGCGAGCTTAGCCTTTCCCAAGAAAAGATTGCAAAGCTTCAAAGCTTGATTTCTAAAGTATTGCCTAAAGAAAAGTCCACCCTTCGTGAATTGCAATCTTTATTGGGGAGTCTTAACTTTGCTTTGAGAATTTTACCCATGGGCCGTCCGTTTTTGCGTCGCTTATATGATGCTACGAAAGGCTTCACTTCCCCTCGTAGTCACATTCGATTGACAGCACCGATTAGGGATGATCTTTTGGTTTGGAGTAGGTTTTTAGAAGAATTTAATGGTGTTTGTTGTTTTCCTGAGCCTTTCGTTCGTGCGTCCGAGATCGGCTTGCAATTTTCTTTTCTTACTTCTTCGGGAATCGGTCTTGCTTTCGGTCATCGGTGGAGTTATTGTTCTTCGCCGGCTTTGGTGTTTAGTGGCAAGATTTTTTCCTTGCTTCTTTTTCAGGAAATATTTTCTATCTTGTCCATTTTGAGCATTTGGGGTAAAGAATTAGCTCTTTTTCCCGTTGTATCTTCAGGTACAGTTTTTGCTTTGAATGCTCTTACGTCCAAATTCCCGTTGGTCTCTAAATTGCTCCGTCAGGTGGTTTTTTTGTGCTTACGGCATAATATTGGTGTGCGGGCAGTGCTCTCTGAGTCTACTACTAATCGAGCAGCCTTTTTTCTTTCGCAGCAACAGTGGGAGGATTTTCACAAGGCTCTTCCTCTCGCAGATCCAGACGGGACTCCTTTTCCAGCTTGCCTTTGGGAAACTCTAGCAGACTGATTTCATTTTTTTATTCGAAACTCCCTCGCGCAGTCAACGCGGGCCTCTTATTCGGCTGCATGGCGCGAGTGGTGGAACTTTTGTGAGGAGCATGATGTCGCATGTGTACATTCGGATGTCCGTTTTGTTCTTACTTTTTGTACACATTGTGTTGCTCGTGGTTATAGTTACTCTTCTTTGTTTAACATGTTATCGGGTATTTCCTTTTTTATGAAACTGTATGGTGGGATTTCCCTCCGTCAGTTTTTGAAGGGTTTACGGAAAGCACGCTTTCGTCCTGCTAATAGGTGGCCCATTTCGTTAGATTTACTGACAAAGCTTTGGTTTATTCTGGACGAAGTTTGTCTTAATAAATTCGAAGTTTTGCTTTTTCGCACCTGCCTTTTTTGGGGCTTTTAGAATCAGCGAACTGATTTGCTACAGTAAGTCTCGTCCATCCGGCCTTCGGGTGGGCGATGTCCGTCTGAGTCCTCAGGGTATGGTTATATTTATTTGATCTTCCAAAACAGACCAACTTGGGAAGGGAATTTGCACCAGACTGCATGCTATTCCAGGTTCGGTTCTTTGCCCTTGTTCAAATTTCGTACTTGGTTATTGCGACGCCCTCTCCTCCCTGGTTCTTTGTTCATTCATTTGAATGGGGACCCAGTGACGGATTTTCAATTCAGGGCTATTCTACGTAAGTGCTTAATCCGGCTAAATTTAGAACATTTACGTATCTCGTCTCATTCATTTAGGATCGGTGCTGCTACCGAGGCAGCTAGGCTGGGCTTGAGTGGGAAGAAAATTCAAAAATTGGGTCGTTGGAATTCCACAAGGTCTCGCTTATAGGTTCGGTCAGACCTTTTACCTGTTTTTATTGTGAGAAGTGAACCGGGCACTAACCTGCTGCAGATTCCTTGCGGAGAACAGCGGTGTCTGGAATCCGGTGCTCTGCTGGAGAAAAACTCTTGATATTTGTAGAAAGTAGCGGCACATGGATTGGATCCAAAAATTTCCGGCTTTTATTGGTGCATCAAGTTACAGATGGTGCAGGGAGGGGGGGGTGCTGAATGTGCAACAGACCGTTTCGAGGTACTCCTCTTCCACGGGCTAACCGAGTGGCTGCTGGAGCCTCCATTTTATAGGAGGATCTCCTGCAGTCCACCGGCTGAGTGAAATTAAAACAATCAATACAAATAGCCTTCATAATTTCGATGTCTTATTCGATGTTTTATTATGAAGGCTATTTATATTGATTGTTTTAATTTCACTCAGCCGGTGGACTGCAGGAGATCCTCCTATAAAATGGAGGCTCCAGCAGCCACTCGGTTAGCCCGTGGAAGAGGAGTACCTCGAAACGGTCTGTTGCACATTCAGCACCCCCCCCTCCCTGCACCATCTGTAACTTGATGCACCAATAAAAGCCGGAAATTTTTGGATCCAATCCATGTGCCGCTACTTTCTACAAATACCTTTTACCTGTTTGTTAATATGTTAGTTTTGTTTTAGGGTCTCTTGTGGTGTGGATAGTCGGCCATTCTTTCATCTATTGGGCTGAACGGAGGGCCAGGATTCGCCCTTATTCGAACAACCTTTCGTTTGATCGTGCTCGGGGTAACATACTCTGGTGTGGAGTCAGAGGTATGCGGTTGCATGATCTGTGCGAATGTTTATCACGCCTTTCAGCCACATTAGCGTATCCTGATGCGATATTGCTGCACATAGGGGGGAACGATCTTGGGAGGATTCCGACTCTGGATTTTTTATCGTATTTTCGACGAGATTGTCATTCGATCAAAGACATGTTTCCCGGGGTATCTCTCCTTTTTTTCTGAGATCGTTCCCCGTTTGCTGTGGACATCCGCACATTTGCATTTTCATGAACGCATCAGGAGACGGGTCAATAGGCTGTTGGCGAGATTTTTTCAGTCTGAGGGGAAATTGTCTTACAGACATGTTGACCTTGAAGGGTTTTTACCAGGTTTTTATAGGGATGATAGAGTTCATTTGAGCGAGGTCGGCCTCGATATATTTCATCTCGGCCTCAATTCTTTGGTGGAGAATTGGCTGTGGCTTTGTTGGGGGGGGCTCATGCTAACTGCATTTGCCCTTTTGGGTAAAATCGCCCAATTGCATTTGGGCGGATTTTGGCCCATTAGTCGGTGTCACAAGCTTATGGAAGTATATGGTGTTTTTGGATGGTTTTTAACAGAGTTTTTAAAAAAGTATTTATTTGAATATTTTAATAAAGAAATTTTATACCTTAATAAAGCCACACGGCCAATTTTGATCCACCAAGTTGTAAGTGTCATTTTGTTTTAATTATTTAAATGGTAAGTATGACTGTGGGTGTTGTGTTGCCATGCATTGTCACGCGTACTAAGCGCTTGTGACATAGCGGAGTGTGGCGATTGCGCTAGGTGCCGCTCAGGCGACACACAGTAGCGGCTTACACCACACAGTGTGCGTTTTGTAAAGTGTTGGCCTATGTGTGTGTCTGGATATGTGTGAATAGAGCCCCAATGCAGATCGCATATGTGGGAACAGATGTCAATGGCCTTCCGCAGCTCACATGCCACATGTCCATGCTGTGTGTGCAGGGGCGGACCGTGACCGCTGGGGGCCCTGGTGCAGGAGCCGGGGGCGGGGGGGGGTTGGAGGGTGCTACTAGCCGTCAGCACGGCCCGGCCCGGCCCGGGGGTGGGGGGGGGTGCTGCTGGCCGTCGGCGTGGCCCTGGGTGGGGAGTGTAGCTGCTGCCCGTCGGCGTGGGGGGGTGGTGGACGCTGCTGTTGGCTGCCGGCGCGGTGGTCTCCTAGCTGGTAAGCCGCGCCGGCTGTTTGCAGCCGTCCTGCGGGCCGGAGGGGCAGAAGAGAAGAGGGGCGGGATCAGGCAGGGGAAGCAGGAAGCTCTCTGCTTCCCTTGCATGACCCTCCTCTCCTCTAACGGCGGCTTGCGGGGGTCGGCTGGGGGCCCCCTGCAGGCTTGAAGGGGGCCCCTAGCCGGTCGGGGCCCTGGTGCGGCTGCACAGGCTGCACCAGTGTAGTTCCGCCCCTGTGTGTGTGTCTGCACATGTGCTGCACTACTTACTTAAACCCACCTGACAGACAATATTATGTGCTGCATCAATGTGTTGTGTGCAGGTGACCCTCTGCCTACACCAAACCAGAAGGGTTATGTCCACACATTTGTCACATAGACCTTCACATAGCTCATGCCCACACATATTGTGTGCCATACCCACCCATAAGTGCCAATGTGTGTGACAGCACTGGCCACAACCCAAACCTGGATCACACTGCCCTCCATCCCCAAGTAATCAGCCTCACACACAGTCATTTGGATCCAAGAAAAAAAAATTGTATTTTTACTTTTAAAACATGAACTAGAAAGAGTAAATAACAGATACAGAAAGGAAAGACAATGGACATTCAAACAGCATGTGACATTGTATACACATAATATAAATGTAGGGTTTAAAAAAACACAAAAAATTATACAGTGTGCAGCACCCACATGACACAAATAAAACCTAAACTAACTAAAACCTGTGTACACAATTAAAGAACCAAAAACACCATGGTGCAGCAACCCTACTGTTAGCACCATGGGCACCATGTTATGATCACCCAGAACCACCCACACTAGATGTGCTGGTCCTGCCAGCTCACTGCACCAGAGCCATTAAAGTAGGAGCAGTATGCATCTCTACTGTCCCTGGCCTCCTGCTGAGGGCGACCATGGCTCTGCGGCTGGAGTGGCGCCACACCATGGTCGTCATCACGCCAAGACCCTGGACGGACCTCCCCTGTTGTGGGGTCCACATAACTTGCTGGCGTGTATGATGCTCTATCCCTACGACGCAGGAAGTTATCCAGCACACAGCAGGCCAGCACTACCGCGTCAATAGACTCCAGTTTCATATGCAGACGTGTATGAAAAACCCGGAATGTATTCGCCATGATCCCAAACGCATTTTCAACTACACGGCGGGCCCGGGATAGCCGGTAATTGAAAATGCGTCGTTCAGAAGTAAGGGCCCTCTGGGGATATGGCCGCAGTAGGTGTGCCTGAAGTGGGAACGCTTCATCCCCCACAAACACAAAGTTGAGATGATGGGTCGTCTCTTCATTTGAGGGTAGGTTCAGCGCACCGGTCCTTAGTTCTTGTGCCAAGTCACAGTGGGCGAACACACCCCCATCTGAGATACGCCCGTTCATTCCAATGTCCACGTAGAGGAACTCATAGTTCGCATCCACTAGAGCCAAGCCTATACTAAAATACCCTTTGTAATTATAATACAAAGAGCCCGAGTTGGGTGGTTTAGTAATCCTCACGTGCTTCCCATCCAAGGCCCCGCCGCAGTTGGGGAAGTTCCACCGGCTTTCAAAGCCTCGGGCCACTTCCATCCATTCTGCGGTAGTTTGTGGCAACTTTATGAAGGATGGCTGCAGAGCACTCCAGATGGCCTCCCACGTCTCAGGGATCAGGCGGCTCAGCAGGGACAGGGAGACACGTGACGCGTATGTGAGGGATGTCATTGACTGCCCTGTAGCCAGGAACCGCAAAGTAATAGCCAACCGCTCTTCAGCTGATACCGAACGACGCATAATAGTGTCCTGACGGGCTGTCAGTGGCCCTACGCGCTCCAAAAGGAAGGTGAAAGAGTCCTCGGACATCCGGAGGTAGTTTCGGTAATCATGCGGATTGTTATCCTCCAGCTCACGCACCAGCTGCTTGTGGCCCCGGGTCTCCCGGCGGCGAATGCCAATCCCGGCTCCACAGCCGCCGTTGTCTGCGACGCATCAACCTTTCATACCAATCCTCCAGCCACATTTGCTCTTCCGCCAACGCAAGAGCCACGATAACATGTCGATCATGTATATTCTGCATCCTCGGTGTCAGCACCTGTATATGGCAAACAAAATCATCAGTATATACATCAATATGGGGACATGTTTGCATGTAAAGCAAGCCACACAATACTTAGATTACACACTATAGCAAAGCAGATGTAATCACTCGTGTGTGCACAAGACACATCCTTGGGAACCTTGCAAGGCCACCAACCACTAGTGGCCGGTACACAAACGGAACATGCTCACTGATCCGACCCCACCATCCTTCAATACTTTGTGGCGTGGCTGAAAGTCACTCATCTGGACATATCTGTGTTAAAAAGGGACATGTGTCACCACAAAGTTTGGCAAAACATGTCACACACACAATGTAGCATACCATATATTTTAACTTCAATAGTGACTAAGTATCAACGTACCACAGCCTTGCAGGGTGAGTCATCACAGATGCGACGAACCAGAGTATACATGACTCATCCAGTAGTGAATTTGGCCCACATGTGTTTGCAAGGGGGAGATCCACATCTACTCATTCTCTGCTGCCTCACGCCTCAAATCCATGTCTGATCACAGCCATGTTGGTACCAGTGTGCGGTCAACACAAGCAGAATGATCATTTCTGTGCCTTGACCATCTGTACGACATTACATTCTATATTCCAGCAGCCATTATCCTGCATGCCGAATGGAAACAAACACACAAATGTGTATACGACAACATGGCAAAGTATGGGCAACATGTGAATTACTCTGCAGCATGCAACGCTACTGTAGGCACCAAACTAACAACACAAGTGCGGCCGCTACAGTAGTCTATTGCGTTACACAAGCAAATCATGCGCCTCAGGCCGCCACGCTGCTACATCCATGTCTGCACACAAATACTTACTTAATGACTCTGGCCAGCAAGCGTAACATCCTCCGGGCGAACTGCTTTTCAATGAGCACAAACCAATCAGAACGCTTCAAGGATTCCTAATCAGCTGCCGCTAGGGGTTTTCACAGGTGTTGCGTGCTAATGTGCCTAATTGGTGTGTGCTGATTGGTGTGGTTGAGTATAAATGTCCGTAAAGGGCGACCAGACCCTGTCCAGACGTCAATGTGCATTGAGCTAGTGGTGTCCAGTGATCCGTTCTCTGTTGGTCTGACGGTAAGTTGTCTCACATGCTTTTGCCTTGCCATGCGTTTTTGCTTAGCGCTGATGCGTCTGCCACATGCCGCTTAGGCTGTGTGTGGCAGGACGTAGCGGTATGTGCTTCATGTCTATATTGTGTTCATGCTAGGGTCAAGCCTTGGTACCTATAGGCAGTAGGGATGGCTAATTAGTTCTGAAAATATGGTGATGTATTCCATTACATTGGAGTATTGTTGTTTGTAGGGCATGTATCATGGGCTGCTTGGGCACAGTAAGTCTGGGTTTCGTTATCGCCCTCCAAAGTCTGTAAGTCAGGGCCGGGGGTGGTTGTTGCCTGTCATAGTTTTGGTTGTCCATGGGGGGGAAGGGGGATTTGAGGATGTGGTTGTGCGCAAGCCTTGGCGTCTGGTGTTGTGTCAGACAGCCATTCTTAATCTTAAATGGAACAAACCTTTCACATTGGGCCAGGGACCTAGATGGCCCACCAGGGCCGGGTCAAATTTGGCCCCTGCCACCATGTTCCCTCTCCCCCTGTTTTGAAATGGTGCATCACTTTTCTTTTTGTGTGTAATCCCCGTGGCCCCATGTGCCTTTGTGAACATATGTAGGGGCAAAAACAGGCAAAACATATCTACCGTAGCTGATATATTGCTCATGGACAAAGTGTGTCCCACATGCAAACATACATGTAGAACACATGTTGGATGTCCCAAAACACCTGCATATAGCAAGAAAATATTGTTTTATTTGGCAATCCATGGCTTTGATGTTCACTGATTTTTTTTTTTTGGTTAACACACAGATGGCGGACGGGTACGTGGAATTTGTGACCCAGCTCCTCACACTGTATCAAGGACACGAGTGCCTGTGGCGCACAGCGCTGGCGGAGTATCGCGAATCAGGCAGCGCGGGCAGCGGCCTACAAGCCTCTTGTCGACCTTGCTAATCGGCTATACCCCAGACAAGGCAAGAGGTGGGAAAAATTAAGAACATGCGGGCCTCATTCACACGGGCTCATGATGAGTACATGAGGCGTCGGTCGGGGGCTGGAGGTGAGGAGGTCGCTAGGCCTAAATTATGGTACTATGACCTCCTCACCTTCACCCCTGGCCACAGGAGCTCGCGTGAATCGAGGTCCAGCAACCCAATTCCCGTGTCCCCTGTAGGCCCTGTCCTAGAACAGTCTGCGCCGCAGGAGGTGGTGGTCCACCATGTTTGCTCCACAGGTGTGC
The DNA here is from genome assembly GCA_033576535.1 of Allobates femoralis. Taxonomy (NCBI): domain Eukaryota; kingdom Metazoa; phylum Chordata; class Amphibia; order Anura; family Aromobatidae; genus Allobates; species Allobates femoralis. The sequence goes on from JARQOC010000005.1 coordinate 7,501,302, forward strand.
TTGTCTGCATGCTTTCCCACAACACAATTCTATCTTTGTTTGAATCCCCTTGCAAACCATTTCTTTATTTGGTATGTGGCCTCAGGGGCTTTGCTCTTAAATTGAGAACTCATCACAGACAGACCTACTCCCTGTCCGGTACAATAAACTACCATGGCTGATTTGTGTTTTGGGTCCCATCAACATATAGTAATATGTGAAGGCACACATGTGTGTGGCCTTTGGCACATGGAGTATCTGTTTTCTTGAGGAAGGCATTTTTGTTTAAAATCCTGAAGGTCAGCCTGAGGCACATGGACTTGCAGCGTATTAAAGGCTGCTTAAATCTCCTGTGGTCACATATCCATTTTCGTTTAAACCCTACTTAATTTGTAAAGATGTATGTTTTGGGTCAATTGACTTGGATGCCAGAGGTGAGTATACATGACATGTGCAGGTGTTCGGCACCCTAGCCTTGATTGTTTCAGGTCTCTGTTGGTTGTTTGGGTGCTAGTGTGTTGTGTGGTGTAGGGGATAGTGTTGGCCTCTGGCCAATTGACATCAATGATGCTGCTTTGTGGTATTCATTTTCTTTTGTTTTCACAGGCCCCTGAGCAGTCCGGCTCCAATGAGGACGAGCATGACGCTGGTGAGGCTCGGCCAACACCATCAGCGGCCGAGCTGGAGGACGGAACTAGTGATGGGGGTCCGGGCCCAGGGCCCAGCTCGGCCATTCGGCGAAGGCGCAGACCAGCCCCACCGAACACCGAGCTGGGCACCTGGGCCAGACGTCTCCTTTTGGATGAGCAACGGACCCACATCTCTAGTTATGCCCTCCACACTAGCAACATGCTCAACAAGATGGAGGCAGAGCAGAGGCTCATCGCTCAGCGGGTCTTTGATCGTGTCCTTGATGCGGGCGTAGATGGGGCCCTGCAATGGGGGTGTACCATACCACCCCCACAAAGGAACACCCTTTGGCCCCTTGCGTCCGCCCAACCACAACACCGTGTGAGGAGACCGCCCCGGACACGTACCCCAACTCCCCCCAGAAGACGTTCAAGAAGATATGGACACTCTCAGGCAGGGCGGGGCTGCCATGAGAGGGGGGGGGTTGAGGCATTGTCAGAGCCAACAGAGGAGGATGATGAGGATGGGGGACACTACTAGCCAATGCACTGAATTGGCCGTCTGGACTTATTCTTTCTTTACCCGGCACATTTGCCATGGTGACTGTGTACAAAATGTATTTTTCGCTAATTGGCCTGTGTAATTTGTTTTTTTTGTGCTTTTTTTCCTTATAAATAAATTTTATTTAACCACACATTTGAATTTTCAATTTGGCAACTAAGACCAAAATTGTGTTGACTGGGTGAATGTTTATGGTCAAAATATAGGGGAGAGTATCCACACATTATGGGCAATGGCGGCAGTGCAGGAACACTATGTGGCCTGGTAACATGTAGTTATACTTCAAAGAGGTCTAATCATCTAGGTCACCCAGTTAGGGACTTTACATGTTTGCCAGCACAACATGTGTGTAGTGACATCAAGGAACACACATAATTTGTATTATCAAATTGTATTTTACACAAACATGTGTGACACACAATTGCCACAATGGACACAATTGTGTTTGAGGGTAGGAGTAGCCACAACACACTCCCATGGTGCCAATGTGGCACATTATAAGAAAAGAGGCCAACAGGGTAGCCACAACACACTCCCCATGGTGCCAATGTGGCACACTATAAGAAAAGAGGCCAACAGGGTAGCCACAACACACTCCCCATGGTGCCAATGTGGCACACTATAAGAAAAGAGGCCAACAGGGTAGCCACAACACACTCCCCATGGTGCCAATGTGGCACACTATAAGAAAAGAGGCCAACAGGGTAGCCACAACACACTCCCCATGGTGCCAATGTGGCACACTATAAGAGGCCAACAGGGTAGCCACAACACACTCCCCATGGTGCCAATGTGGCACACTATAAGAAAAGAGGCCAACAGGGTAGCCACAACACACTCCCCATGGTGTCAATGTGGCACACTATAAGAAAAGAGGCCAACAGGGTAGCCACAACACACTCCCCATGGTGCCAATGTGGCACACTATAAGAAAAGAGCCCAACGGGGTAGCCACAACACACTCCCCATGGTGCCAATGTGGCACACTATAAGAAAAGAGGCCAACAGGGTAGCCACAACACACTCCCCATGGTGCCAATGTGGCACACTAAAAGAAGAGAGCCAAACAGGGTAGCCACAACACACTCCATGGTGCCAATGTGGCACACTATAAGAAGAGAGGCCAACAGGTAGCCACAACACACTCCCATGGTGCCAATGTGGCACACTATAAGAAAAGAGGCCAACAGGGTAGCCACAACACACTCCCCATGGTGCCAATGTGGCACACTATAAGAAAAGAGGCCAACGGGGTAGCCACAACACACTCCCCATGGTGCCAATGTGGCACACTATAAGAAAAGAGGCCAACAGGGTAGCCACAACACACTCCCCATGGTGCCAATGTGGCACACTATAAGAAAAGAGGCCAAACAGGGTAGCCACAACACACTCCCCATGGTGCCAATGTGGCACACTATAAGAAAAGAGGCCAACAGGGTAGCCACAACACACTCCCCATGCTGCCAATGTGGCACACTATAAGAAGAGAGCCAAACAGGGTAGCCACAACACACTCCCCATGGTGCCAATGTGGCACACTATAAGAAGAGAGGCCAACAGGGTAGCCACAACACACTCCCCATGGTGCCAATGTGGCACACTATAAGAAGAGAGCCAACGTGGGCAAAAAAAACAAAAATTAAAAGGCAAAACATGGCAACAGTGCCAAATTATGGTCCAACATGGACAACTGTCCTTCAGGGCAGGTGTGCCCATTTATGTCTCTGGGTGCATCCCGATCAGGGTACGCCACCATGTCCTTGCTGGAGGGCATCCAGCATGGCACCCAACCGGGCCAGGTCCTGCATCCCGCGTTGGTGTGACCTGGTGAGTCGTGCCACCACCTGATGGTGGGCATGGATGATATGCTCCAGTGTAGGCAGACCTGTAGAGGGCCAAAAAACTGTTTTGGTTTCCACATTAGCTGGTGCTGGTTAGGTCATACCCACAAAATGGGCCTACTTACCCTCTGGCTCCAGCTCCTCCACACTTTCAGGTGGTGACAGGGAAGGGCTTAAGCTCCAGCCGCCAGCCCCAGCACGTTCTCCATCTACACAAACAAGTTAACAGAATTGGAATCAAACTCTGTAAATATAATCATGGCCACAAAAAGCAACACTGATTACACTGTGCAGGGCCTAGGCCACCAAAAAACACACTTACCACCATAATCATCAAAGGCTGGCTCAATAGCAGCCTCCGGCATCTCCTCCTCCGGCCCTGCAGGGGATGGCAGCTCCTCCTCCTCTGGGCCTGCAGGGGATGGCAGCTCCTCCTCCTCTGGGCCTGCAGGGGATGGCAGCTCCTCATCCTCTGGGCCAGCAGGGAATGGCAGCTCCTCCTCTGGGCCTGCAGGGGATGGCAGCTCCTCCTCCTCTGGGCCTGCAGGGGATGGCAGCTCCTCCTCCTCCGGCCCTGCAGGGGATGGCAGCTCCTCCTCCTCTGGGCCTGCAGGGGACGGCAGCTCCTCCTCCTCTGGGCCTGCAGGGGATGGCAGCTCCTCCTCCTCTGGGCCTGCAGGGGATGGCAGTTCCTCCTCCTCTGGGCCTGCAGGGGATGGCAGCTCCTCCTCCTCTGGGCCTGCAGGGGATGGCAGCTCCTCCTCCTCTGGGCCAGCAGGGAATGGCAGCTCCTCCTCTGGGCCTGCAGGGGATGGCAGCTCCTCCTCCTCTGGGCCTGCAGGGGATGGCAGCTCCTCCTCCTCCGGCCCTGCAGGGGATGGCAGCTCCTCCTCCTCTGGGCCTGCAGGGGATGGCAGCTCCTCCTCCTCTGGGCCTGCAGGAGATGGCAGCTCCTCCTCCTCCGGCCCTGCAGGGGACGGCAGCTCCTCCTCCTCTGGGCCTGCAGGGGACGGCAGCTCCTCCTCCTCTGGGCCTGCAGGGGATGGCAGCTCCTCCTCCTCTGTGCCTGCAGGGGATGGCAGCTCCTCCTCCTCTGGGCCTGCAGGGGATGGCAGCTCCTCCTCCTCTGGGCCTGCAGGGGATGGCAGCTCCTCCTCCTCTGGGCCTGCAGGGGATGGCAGCTCCTCCTCCTCTGGGCCTGCAGGGGATGGCAGCTCCTGCTCCTCTGAGCCTGCAGGGGATGGCAGCTCCTCCTCCTCTGGGCCTGCAGGGGATGGCAGCTCCTGCTCCTCTGAGCCTGCAGGGGATGCCAGCTCCTCCTCCTCAGGCGCTGGGGACGGTGTAGGGGCTGGTGGCGATGGGCTGGCACCGGCCTCTTGAGGCGGTGGTGATGGTGGGCCACCTTCGGGTGGTGCCAGGGGACCTTCTTGTGATGAAGAATCTTCCTCATCTGTATTTTGAAGCACAAGCACAGAGCTTTCAGAAGAAGGGTTAAGATCATAGGCGTAACACATTTAGTATTTTTGCCTATGTGTTTACAGCATGGCAGATATGGTGCTGGGTCATGTTCTATGCATGTAGTGTGGTTAGGACAGAGTATGGTTAGTGGCAGGAGGGCAACTTACACTGTGGACTCATCTTTGTGCCAAAAAGACTGAGGTTAAGGCATCATTATGCAAATTTGCAGCACTGACCAGTATGCGTCTACCTGTTTGGCCCAGGCAGGTTACAGGCACCATGGCAAGGGGAGGGAGTGTGGAGTCAACTGTACTCCACACTCCCTACCCTTGCTATGCTTGCTGTAACCTGCCTTAAATGACATTGAAGAGGCAGACTGATGTTTGTGGGTCAGTTTTCTACTGATTTAAATGTTCAGTAATGATTTTTAACATACCAACACCAGGCCCAAGTGTAGGCACCCCTCAAAAGTAGGCATAATATATGTAACCCCATTGCACCGGTACTCCCATGCCTCACGCTCTCCTTCTAATATGCTTTGATACATTGGTGTGTAGTTTGGTACATGTACATATGCAGGTGTGTGTTTGGGCCCAACAATGACTCACCACGAAGCCTGGCAATCCTGGCACGGATGTCAACTATGCGGCCTGGGCATTTCTGCTTGAGATCCGCAATTTTCTTCTGGATCGCTTTAACGCTCCTCTCTACCCCCAGTTGGCGGATCAGGGCCTGCTGTATCCTCCTAATGGTGCTGCGATTGCGCAGTCTGGGGTGCCGGTGTTGATGGTGGCCCCAGTAGTCATGGCGGTCACACAGGTCAATGAGGACCATGAGCTCCGGCATACCCCACGTAGCTGCGTGTTGTGTGGCGGCCATGACTGTAGTGGTATGTGCAGGGGAGGGGCTGGCACCTTGCAGGCAGAGTGAAACTGAAACCAACGTCATGACGTCAGTACAGCCGCTGGCGGCCCAACACACCGTTTAAAGTCAACCTACGCGCAGTGATACGGCAGGAACACTTCTGCGGCACCTACAGAACAAGAACCCAGGCCGGTGCGTACCGCAACCTTGTGCGCTGTGTACTGCATATTCCTTTGTATGTGTTATGAGAATGTGCAACACTATATAGGACCATGCCGCACTATACTTTGGACTTCCGCAATTGTGTAGCGGCGTAATTGTACTAATGTATCTGATCGTGTATACGGCACGTATCTGTAGTGCTGAAGTGACAGCTCATCCAAGATGGCAGAGTGTGAAGAGAGAGCCAATCGTAACGCAGGATCTTCCACCAATGATCGCTAATGGGGCGCGGTATCCCGGAGGCTGTGTCACGCCGAAGGTAGATAACTAGGTGTCGAAAAAAACCCTTCTGTTCCTCATTTACACGCCGCTACCATTGGGTTGAAACCAACCTGTTTTAGAGCACTGCTCTGAAACAGGTGTCGACAGTGACGGGTGGCAACAACCTAGTTTACACGCCGCTACCTCGGGTTGTTTTGACGGTGCAAGATACATTTGTCTCCGACACCCGGTTGTTTCCAACCTTCTGTAGCGGCGTGTAAAGGTACCATAAGGGATGAGCTGGTTTGAATTTTTCTTTGAGAAATGGCTTCTTCTTGCCGCTCTTCCATAAAGGCCAGATGTGTGCAGTTACGACTGATTGTTGTCCTATGGACGGACTCTCCCCCCTCAGCTGTAGATCTCTGCAGATCATCCAGAGGGATCATGGACCTTTTGGCCTCATCTCTGATCAGTCTTCTCCTTGTTCGAGATGAAAGTGTAGAGGGACGGCCGGGTCTTGGTAGATTTGCAGTGGTCTGATACTCCTTCTATTTTATTATTATTATTATTAAGTATTTATATAGCGCCATTAGGTTACATGGCGCTTTACAAGTGAGAGGGTAGACAGAGACAAGTAGTAAAATGACGACAAATCAGTCATACGGGCGCAATAGGGAGAGGATCCTGTCTGCGAGAGCTCATAGTCTAGAGGGGGAGGGAGACAGTAGGAGGGGGAGAGGTGAGATGGTGCAGTGGATAGGGTCTCAATGTGTGTTATAGGCTTGTAGGAAGAGGAGGGTCTTCAGGTTTTTCTTGAAGGTTTCCAGGGTCGGGGAGTGTCTGATGTGATGGGGGAGGGAGTTCCAGAGTCTGGCAGAAGCACAAGAGAAGTCTTGTATGCGGTTGTGGGAGGTGGAGATGCAGAGGGTTGAGAGGAGCTGCTCTTGGGAGGAGCGCAAGTTGCGTGAGGGGAGGTAGTGGGAGACTAGGTCGGAGATGTAGGGAGGGGACAGGTTGTGTATGGCCTAGTATGTTAGGGTTTTGAAGCAGGATCTCTGGGGGGTGGGGAGCCAGTGGAGGGCTCGGCGGAGAGGGGAGGCGGGGGAGTAGCGGGGAGAGCGGTGGATGAGTCGGGCAGCAGAGTTGAGGATGGTGTGGAGAGGTGCAAGGGAGGAGGCAAAGAGACCGGTGAACAGAAGGTTGCTGTAGTCCAGGCGGGAGATGATGAGGACATGGACAAGTGTCTTAGCCGGGTTGTGGTCAAGGAAGGAGCGGATGCGGGCAATGTTTTTTAGTTGAAGTCGGCAGGTGGTGGCGAGGGCTTGGATGTGGGGCTTGAAGGAGAGGGAGGAGTCGAGGATTACCCGAGACATTTGGCGTGGTGGACGGGTGAGAGTGTGCAGTCATTGACGGTGATGGATAGGTCAGGAAGGGGGGAGAGTTGTTAGGGGGAAAGACGATGAATTCGGTCTTGTCCATGTTGAGTTTGAGGAAGCGGGTGGAAAAGAAGGATGCAATGGCGGATAGGCAGGGAGGAATTTTGGATAGAAGAGAGGGGATGTCGGGGCCAGACAGATAGAGTCATCGGCGTAGAGGTGGTATTGGAGGCCGTGTGACTCGATGAGGTTGCCTAGGCCGAGGGTGTAAATGGAGAAGAGTAGTGGTCCCAGGACTGAGCCTTGGGGGACACCTACGGAAAGGGGGTGGGGCGAGGAGGAGGTGTGGGAGTGGGTGACGCTGAAGGTCCTGTCCGTTAGGTAGGAGGAGATCCAGGAGAGGGCGAGGTCAGTAATGCCAAGAGATTCAAGGATTTGAAGTAAGAGGGAGTGGTCAACAGTGTCAAAGGCAGCAGAGAGGTCGAGAAGGATGAGGACGGAATAGTGTCGTTTGCTCTTGGCGATCAGAAGGTCGTTAGTGACTTTGGTTAGGGCTGTTTCGGTGGAGTGGAGCGGTCGGAAGCCGGATTGTAGGTGATCAAAGAGAGCAGAGGAAGAGAGGTGAGAGGACAGTTCAGAATAGACGTGTTGTTCAAGAAGTTTTGAGACAAACGGGAGGAGAGATATAGGGCGATAGTTGGAGAATGTTGTAGAGTCGAGGGACGTTTTTTTTAGGATGGGCGTGATTAGGGCGTGTTTGAAGGGTGAGGGGAAAGTGCCGGATTTGAGTGAAATGTTGAAGAGGTGTGTTAGAGCAGGGATGAGGACTGAGGTGAGGTTAGGGATGAGGTGGGAGGGGAGTGGATCAAGGGCGCATGTGGTGAGGTGTGATCGTGCTAGAAGGGAGGCGAGGTGGTCCTCTGTCATGGGGGTGAAATTGCATTTGGGTGGGGGGGGATGGGCTGGAGGTGGGATGGGGTGAGGGGAGTGTGGGTCAAAGCTTTGTCTGAGTTTGTCAATTTTGTCTTTGAAGAAGGTGGCGAAGTCGTCGGCGGAGATGAGGGGTGAGGGAAGAGGTGCAGGGGGGCGAAGTAAAGAGTTGAAGGTTTTGAAGAGTTGTTTGGGGTTGTGAGACAGGGCGGTAATTAGGGAGGAAAAGTAGGCTTGTTTTGCGGAGTCAAGGGCAGTCTTGAAGGTATTGAGGGAACGCTTGTATAGGGCAAAGTGCTCTGCAGAGTGGGACTTCTTCAATTTCCGCTCGGCTGCCCTAGTCGTCCGTCTGAGTTTTTTGGTGAGGGTCGTGAGCCAGGGTTGTCGTTGTACTCGTGTTCTGCGAAATGTGAGTGGGGCAGCCTGGTCGAGGGCTGTGGTGAGAGTGGAGTTGTAGAGGGAGGCGGCGGAGTCAGCGTCATGAGAAGAGGCCAAGTCAGAGAGGGGGAGGAGGGATTCTGAGAGTGAATGGAAGTCTATGAGCTTAAGGTTTCTGCGGGGGTGGGGGAATGTCCGGAGGGGGAGGAGCGTGGTAGGGGGGGAGAGGGACAAGAAGGTCAGTAGGTTGTGGTCGGAGTGGGTGAGGGTTGAGTGTGCGAGGTCGGTGAGGGAGCAGAGGCGGGTGAAGACTAGGTCAAGTGTGTGGCCACCAGTGTGCGTGGCGGAGGAGATCCATTGGGAGAGGCCAAAAGAGGAGGTGAGGGATAGGAGTCTGGAGGCAGCAGCTGTGGGGGTGTCGATGGGGATGTTGAAGTCACCCATGACGATGGTAGTGATGTCGGAGGAGAGGAGGTGGAGTAGCCATGTTGTGAAGTGGTCAAAGAAGATGGAGGGGGATCCAGAGGGCCGGTAGACAACGGCTAGTTGGAGGTTGCAGGGGGAGTAGATGCGAACGGAGTGTGCCTTGAAGGAGGGGAGGGGGGTGGAGCAGTCGCTGGCTAGAAGTAGGCCAACGCCACCGCCGCGGGTGTTGGTGGGGCGGGGAGTGTGGGAGAGTGTGAATCCCCCGTAGGAGAGGGCAGCCGGGGAGGTTGTGTCAGAGGGGGTAAGCCAGGTCTCCGTCATACCGAGGAAGGAGAGTTTTCTGGAGATGAAGAGGTCGTGGATAAGTGTGAGTTTGTTACGGACTGAGCGGGCGTTCCAGAGTGCGCCGGGTAGGGGGACAGGGGAAGCCGGGATAGGGGGAATGGGACGGAGGTTAAGGGGGTTACGAGGGTTGGTGATGGGTCGTTGGAATGGGGTGGAGGAGAGTGAGGTGGTATGGTGGGGTGGGCCAGGATTAGGGGAAATGTCACCGGAGAGTAGGAGGAGCAGGGAGAGGGTTAGGAGGTGGGAGCAGGGGAGCTTGCGTGGTGGGCGTGTACGTCTAGAGATGGTGGTTTGAAAGTGGGGAAATAGTTCAGAGCATTGGGTGAGGTGGGTAGGAAGGATGGAGGATGAGAGTAGAATTTCTTTGCCCAGTGAAAGGATGGGTGGGGGTAGTAGGAAGTGGAGAAGGATGGGAGTGAAGGTGAGAAGCGGGAACATGGTGGGGTGAGTAGGGGAGGAGAGGTGGGTGAGGTCAGAGGTAGCCGGGGATCTGGTGTGGCAAGGATGAGTTCCAGGTGATGGGTGATTGGCCGTGGTTGAGGTGCGGCCAGGTGATGAAGTGCAGTCCGGGGGAGGAGATGCAGTTCAGGGATAAGGTGCAGGCTAGGGAAGGGATGCAACTAGGGGAGGGATGCAACTAGGGTTGAGGTGTAGCGGAGGGTGAGATGCAGCCGGGGGTGGGATGCAGTCAGGGGAAGAAGCAGCCAGAGGCGAAAAGCAGCCGGGGATGAGATGTAGCAGGGGTGGGATGTAGTCACTGATGAGATGAGATGCAGTCACAGATGGGATGAGATGCGGCGCAGGATGAGATGCGGCACAGAATGAGATGAGATGTGGCACAGGATGAGGTGAAGATGCGGTCACGGGTGAGATGAGATGCAGCCACGGGTGAGATGAGATGCAGCCACGGGTGAGATGAGATGCATCCACGGGAGAGATGAGGTGCAACCACGGGAGAGATGAGGTGCAGCCACGGGAGAGATGAGATGCAGCCACGGGGGAGATGAGATGAGGTGCAGCCACGGGTGAGATGAGATGAGGTGCAGCCACGGGTAAGATGAGATGAGGTGCAGCCACGGATGAGATGAGATGCTGTCACAGGTGAGATGGGATGCAGCCACGGGTGAGAAGCAGCCAGGAGGGTAATGCAGCCAGAGATGCAGTGCAGCCACGGGCGAGATGAGATGCAGCCACGGGTGAGAAGCAGCCAGGAGGGTAGTGCAGCCAGAGATGCAGTGCAGGCAGGGGTCAGAGGCACCGTGAGGGTGGTGGCGGCTCCGTGCGGGCAGGACGGAGGATGCTGGTGGTCTAGGAGATGAGGGACCTGGTCAGAGGTGTGGGGCTTCAGCGGTGCAGCACCAGGGTCAGCAGATTAATGAGCCTCGTTATTCGGTGAAGTCCTATGGCCAGGGAGGGGGCAGAGGTGCCTGGGACGCACAGCAGGCCCTGGGGTCGGCCGGGAGCCGGGCACCATAGGAGGTTCAGGCAGGTGATGGTGAACGGGGGAGCAGCAGAGGGGTGGAGGGGCAGATGACCAGCACTCACCGCAGGTGCCTGATTAGTTTGCGGTGGGCAGTCTCTTGCTGCGTCTCAGGTCCCCGCCGCTGGTGTAGGCAGCGGTGCGGATCGGGGTCGGTCACCGGTGGGGGGCGGGGCCTCACCTCTAAATTCAGGCTGCGGCCTAAGCGCTGGGTCCCTCACACACGCTCCGAGGGCAGGGCGGCGCCCGGAGCGGTGGTGCTGTGCTCCTCCTGCGGTCAGACAGGAGGAGCGGTGGAGACCCGTGTGTACGGGAGGCCGCGGGCTCGGGGCTGTGGCGCGTCCCGCCAGTCCCCACGCTCGGGCAGCGGGGGACAGCGAGCCGGATGGGTCTCACCTCACGAAGGTGGGGAGGGAGTGCTCCGGCCGGTTGTTGAACTGGTTCCAGGGCTGGGCTGGGTGCTGGGGGCCGTTGCTAGGGCCAAGTCCAGGGGTGTCCCACATGCGTGGGTGAGGGCACAGTCGGGAATGCCCGGTGGATGGGCAGGTGCAGGGAGCAGCGGCCGGTAGAATGGGGTGTGGGCTGCAGCTCAGTGGCCAGCCGGTGCTCCAGATGGCGATGGATGGTGAGGAGTGCATGGCAGCACGTCCTCACTGCACGGCTGCCATCTTGTGTAATTTGTAATTACAATATGATCACTTGCACAGCGGCTCCTTGAGATGTTTAACACTTGGGAAATCTTTTTGTATCCAAATCCAGCTTTAAACTTCTCCACGACAGTATCTCAGACCTGCCTGGTGTGTTCCTTGGTCTTCTTGATGCTCTCCTGAGCCTATCACAGAGCAGGTGCATTTATACAGAGACTTGATTACACACAGGTGGATCCTATGTATCAATACCAGTCATTTAGGACAACATTGGATCATTCAGAGATCCGCACTGATCTTCTGGAGTTTGCTGCACTGACAGTAAAGGGGATGAATAATATCACACGCCCCACGCTTCAGTTTTTCATGTTAAAAAAAGTCTAAAATCTGCAATAAATTTGGTTCCCCCTCACGATTGTTCCCACTTGTTGTTGATTCTTCACAAAAATATTAGAATTTCTATCTTTATGTTTGAAGCCTGAAATGTGGCAAAAGGTTGAAAAGTTCAAGGGGCAAAATACTTTCACAAGGCACTGTATATAGGGGGCTGAATACTTTCACAAGGCACTGTATATAGGGGGCTGAATACTTTCACAAGGCACTGTATATAGGGGGCTGAATACTTTCACAAGGCACTGTATATAGGGGGCCGAATACTTTCACAAGGCCTGTATATAGGGGGCTGAATACTTTCACAAGGCATTGTATATAGGGGGCTGAATACTTTCACAAGGCACTGTATATAGGGGGCTGAATACTTTCACAAGGCACTGTATATAGGGGGCTGAATACTTTCACAAGGCACTGTATATGGGGGGCTGAATACTTTCACAAGGCACTGTATATAGGGGGCTGAATACTTTCACAAGGCACTGTATATAGGGGGCTGAATACTTTCACAAGGCACTGTATATAGGGGGCTGAATACTTTCACAAGGCACTGTATATAGGGGGCTGAATACTTTCACAAGGCACTGTATATAGGGGGCTGAATACTTTCACAAGGCACTGTATATAGGGGGCTGAATACTTTCACAAGGCACTGTATATAGGGGGCTGAATACTTTCACAAGGCACTGTATATAGGGGGCTGAATACTTTCACAAGGCACTGTATATAGGGGGCTGAATACTTTCACAAGGCACTGTATATAGGGGGCTGAATACTTTCACAAGGCACTGTATATAGGGGGCTGAATACTTTCACAAGGCGCTGTATATAGGGGGCTGAATACTTTCACAAGGCAGTGTATATAGGGGGCTGAATACTTTCACAAGGCGCTGTATATAGGGGGCTGAATACTTTCACAAGGCACTGTATATAGGGGCTGAATACTTTCACAAGGCACTGTATATAGGGGCTGAATACTTTCACAAGGCACTGTATATAGGGGGCTGAATACTTTCACAAGGCATTGTATATAGGGGGCTGAATACTTTCACAAGGCACTGTATATAGGGGGCTGAATACTTTCACAAGGCACTGTATATAGGGGGCTGAATACTTTCACAAGGCACTGTATATAGGGGGCTGAATACTTTCACAAGGCACTGTATATAGGGGGCTGAATACTTTCAAAAGGCACTGTATATAGGGGGCTGAATACTTTCACAAGGCGCTGTATATAGGGGGCTGAATACTTTCACAAGGCGCTGTATATAGGGGGCTGAATACTTTCACAAGGCAGTGTATATAGGGGGCTGAATACTTTCACAAGGCGCTGTATATAGGGGGCTGAATACTTTCACAAGGCACTGTATATAGGGGCTGAATACTTTCACAAGGCACTGTATATAGGGGCTGAATACTTTCACAAGGCACTGTATATAGGGGGCTGAATACTTTCACAAGGCACTGTATATAGGGGGCTGAATACTTTCACAAGGCATTGTATATAGGGGGCTGAATACTTTCACAAGGCACTGTATATAGGGGGCTGAATACTTTCACAAGGCACTGTATATAGGGGGCTGAATACTTTCACAAGGCACTGTATATAGGGGGCTGAATACTTTCACAAGGCACTGTATATAGGGGGCTGAATACTTTCACAAGGCACTGTATATAGGGGGCTGAATACTTTCACAAGGCGCTGTATATAGGGGGCTGAATACTTTCACAAGGCGCTGTATATAGGGGGCTGAATACTTTCACAAGGCAGTGTATATAGGGGGCTGAATACTTTCACAAGGCGCTGTATATAGGGGGCTGAATACTTTCACAAGGCACTGTATATAGGGGCTGAATACTTTCACAAGGCACTGTATATAGGGGCTGAATACTTTCACAAGGCACTGTATATAGGGGGCTGAATACTTTCACAAGGCATTGTATATAGGGGGCTGAATACTTTCACAAGGCACTGTATATAGGGGGCTGAATACTTTCACAAGGCACTGTATATAGGGGGCTGAATACTTTCACAAGGCACTGTATATAGGGGGCTGAATACTTTCACAAGGCATTGTATATAGGGGGCTGAATACTTTCACAAGGCACTGTATATAGGGGGCCAAATACTTTCACAAGGCACTGTATATAGGGGCTGAATACTTTCACAAGGCACTGTATATAGGGGCTGAATACTTTCACAAGGCACTGTATATAGGGGCTGAATACTTTCACAAGGCGCTGTATATAGGGGGCTGAATACTTTCACAAGGCACTGTATATAGGGGGGCTGAATACTTTCACAAGGCCTGTATACAGGAGGCTGAATACTTTCACAAGGCACTGTATAAGGGGCTGAATACTTTCACAAGGCACTGTATATAGGGGCTGAATACTTTCACAAGGCACTGTATATAGGGGGCCGAATACTTTCACAAGGCACTGTATATAGGGGGCTGAATACTTTCACAAGGCACTGTATATAGGGGGCTGAATACTTTCACAAGGCACTGTATATAGGGGGCTGAATACTTTCACAAGGCGCTGTATATAGGGGGCTGAATACTTTCACAAGGCGCTGTATATAGGGGGCTGAATACTTTCACAAGGCAGTGTATATAGGGGGCTGAATACTTTCACAAGGCCTGTATATAGGGGGCTGAATACTTTCACAAGGCACTGTATATAGGGGCTGAATACTTTCACAAGGCACTGTATATAGGGGCTGAATACTTTCACAAGGCACTGTATATAGGGGGCTGAATACTTTCACAAGGCATGTATATAGGGGGCTGAATACTTTCACAAGGCACTGTATATAGGGGGCTGAATACTTTCACAAGGCACTGTATATAGGGGGCTGAATACTTACACAAGGCACTGTATATAGGGGGCTGAATACTTTCACAAGGCACTGTATATAGGGGCTGAATACTTTCACAAGGCACTGTATATAGGGGCTGAATACTTTCACAAGGCACTGTATATAGGGGCTGAATACTTTCACAAGGCGCTGTATATAGGGGGCTGAATACTTTCACAAGGCACTGTATATAGGGGGCTGAATACTTTCACAAGGCTCTGTATACAGGAGGCTGAATACTTTCACAAGGCACTGTATACAGGAGGCTGAATACTTTCACAAGGCTCTGTATACAGGCGGCTGAATACTTTCACAAGGCAGTGTATATAGGGGGCTGAATACTTTCACAAGGCTCTGTATATAGGGGGCTGAATACTTTCACAAGGCACTGTATATAGGGGGCCGAATACTTTCACAAGGCACTGTATATAGGGGCTGAATACTTTCACAAGGCACTGTATATAGGGGCTGAATACTTTCACAAGGCGCTGTATATAGGGGCTGAATACTTTCACAAGGCACTGTATATAGGGGGCTGAATACTTTCACAAGGCTCTGTATACAGGAGGCTGAATACTTTCACAAGGCACTGTATATAGGGGCTGAATACTTTCACAAGGCACTGTATATAGGGGCTGAATACTTTCACAAGGCACTGTATATAGGGGCTGAATACTTTCACAAGGCACTGTATATAGGGGGCTGAATACTTTCACAAGGCACTGTATATAGGGGGCTGAATACTTTCACAAGGCACTGTATATAGGGGCTGAATACTTTCACAAGGCGCTGTATATAGGGGGCTGAATACTTTCACAAGGCACTGTATATAGGGGGCTGAATACTTTCACAAGGCTCTGTATATAGGGGGCTGAATACTTTCACAAGGCACTGTATATAGGGGGCTGAATACTTTCACAAGGCATTGTATATAGGGGCTGAATACTTTCACAAGGCACTGTATATAGGGGGCTGAATACTTTCACAAGGCACTGTATATAGGGGGCTGAATACTTTCACAAGGCACTGATATAGGGGCTAATACTTTCACAGGCTGTAAAGGGGCTGAATACTTTCACAAGGCACTGTATATAGGGGCTGAATACTTTCACAAGGCACTGTATATAGGGGCTGAATACTTTCACAAGGCACTGTATATAGGGGGCTGAATACTTTCACAAGGCCTGTATATAGGGGGCTGGAATACTTTCACAAGGCACTGTATATAGGGGCTGAATACTTTCACAAGGCACTGGCTGATATTCACAGGGAGGCTGAATACTTTCACAAGGCACTGTATATAGGGGGCTGAATACTTTCACAAGGCACTGTATATAGGGGCTGAATACTTTCACAAGGCACTGTTATATAGGGGGCTGAATACTTTCACAAGGCTCTGTATATAGGGGCTGAATACTTTCACAAGGCACTGTATATAGGGGGCTGAATATTACAAGGCTGTATAGGCTGAATACTTTACAGGCACTGTATATAGGGGGCTGAATACTTTCACAAGCACTGTATAAGGGGCTGAATACTTTCACAAGGCTGTATATAGGGGGCTGAATACTTTCACAAGGCACTGTATATAGGGGGCTGAATACTTTCACAAGGCACTGTATATAGGGGCTGAATACTTTCACAAGGCACTGTATATAGGGGGCTGAATACTTTCACAAGGCACTGTATATAGGGGGCTGAATACTTTCACAAGGCACTGTATATAGGGGGCTGAATACTTTCACAAGGCACTGTATATAGGGGGCTGAATACTTTCACAAGGCACTGTATATAGGGGCTGAATACTTTCACAAGGCATCTGTATATAGGGGGCTGAATACTTTCACAAGGCACTGTATATAGGGGGCTGAATACTTTCACAAGGCACTGTATATAGGGGGCTGAATACTTTCACAAGGCACTGTATATAGGGGCTGAATACTTTCACAAGGCACTGTATATAGGGGGCTGAATACTTTCACAAGGCACTGTATATAGGGGGCTGAATACTTTCACAAGGGCACTTTGGAGAGTCATGTGGGATTAGTGGATGAGGGCAGATATACTCTCCAGGTATCTGTCCTATGCAACCTAACTGGTCAGTATACCTGGTGCTAATGATTTAGTGGAGGTGGTTGGGGTAGGTAAAAGGGTTCGGAGGTCGGGCGGGGACCTCTCTCAGGCTGTGAACAAGGGGCTGACTGTGCAAAGGACACATGTGAGTGAAAGCAGTGAGTTGGTTCGATGGTTGGCTGAAGGGAGAACTTCAGTCTATAGTGAGATTGTATTAGTTTAGTTAGTGCGGACAGGCAAGGATTTTTTTGCTGTTTTGTTTTATGTCTGGTGTGCTTTCACGCAAGAACTTGGCCAGGGTCAGTGGCTCTAAGTCTTGTGGTGGACTGAGTGACACACGACAATACGTGCCCTTTGACTGGCAAGGCGAACCCGAGTGATGTTCTTACATATTGGTGGAGAATGTGGGCAGCATGTTAAGTGTCAACATGGAAGACGTGGTGAAAGCGTGGTACAATCACAGCTGTGCAGCAAGAAGCTAACCGCTTATGACAGCCAGCTGAGGGAATGGTGAAACTACACGAGAGACGCCAACTGCTGCAGGAGGTGGCGCAGCGCTTGAAGCGCACAGAGGTGAATCCGGAAGCTGCCCAGAGGGAGATTCATGTGAGTCGGTACTGGCAGAAACTGACTACAGAAGATGATGTCGAAGCTTACCTGACCACGTTTGAACGGACAGCGGAGCGGGAAAAATGGCCGAAAGCACGTTGGGTCGGCTTGCTGGCTCCGTTTCTGGCCGGTGAGGCCCAAAAGGCTTACTACGATCTGGAGCCTGAAGCAGCGCAGGATTTCGATAAACTAAAAGCCGAGATCCTGGCCCGGCTGGGAGTGACGATGGCGGTACGAGCTCAGAGAGTGCACCAATGGACTTATCAGCCCGATAAACCACCCCGATCCCAGATGTTCGACCTCATTCACCTGACGAAGAAGTGGCTACAACCCGAGGTGTTGACGGCGCCGGAGATGATCCAAAGAGTTGTCTTGGACAAATACCTGAGAGCCTTACCAGCCGCCTTGAGAAAATGGGTGAGTCATGGAAACCCCACGACCGCAGACCAGCTCGTGGATCTCGTGGAACGTTATTCCGTGGTGGAAGGACTCATGGACGACGCCACACGTCCTCCCTCCTCCCCCTCCTCACGGGGATCGGGTAAGACTGTATCAGGGTCTAGGGGAGGGGGAAAATATTTGAAGACAGGGGGGGAGGAAAACGGGACTGCCGGACCTATGAGGCCTAAGGGACCGAACTATGGACTAAGCAAGGGGTCTGTGAGGTGTTTTCACTGCCAGGAGATGGGCCACATTGCTGCGAACTGTCCAGTAACTATCGAACCGATGCAGTGTGATGTCACGACCTGTGAGAAACGCGTGGCTATGGTTGCACGGGTGGTGTGTGTTGCGGCCGGTCAAGGCGATATGGAGAAACACCTGTGTGACCTGTCTATTAATGGCACGAATGTGGTGGCGCTGTTAGACTCTGGGAGTGTGGTAACGCTGGTCAAGGCCAGTCTGGTGTCAGTCCCGACTGGTCCGTCAGATAAGTTTTCTGTGACGTGTGTGCATGGGGACACCTGCTCGTACCCCACCTCTGTCTCCTGCATTGCTACTCCCTATGGGTCTGTGTATCATAAAGTGGGACTAGTCCCAGCCCTATTGCATGATGTCATTCTGGGTAGAGATTTTCCCCACTTCTGGCAGTTGTGGGAGAACCAGTTGGTACTCCGGGGGAGCGGCACAGGGGACCCTACTCCAAGGGGCCCTGAGCCACTGGAGGATGGGCCCTCAGGGGCTTCCGGGAAGCAATCCCCTGAGGACAACCTTCAGTTCCCGTTTTCAGTCATGGCTGGGGATTTCGAGGAACCCACGGCAGGGGCGGAGGGGGACAGCCATCCACCTTCCGGTTTGCTGGAATTGGAAGTTCAGAAAGACGACTTTCAAAGCGAGCAAATAAGGGATCCTACCCTGTCTCAGGCTAGACAAAATGTCAAGGTGGTGAACGGAGTACAGGTGGATGCCGATGCTAGGCTGGCATATCCTCACATGGCCATAGAGAATGACTTTCTCTATCAGATAGAGAAAAAGGGGGAAGACACGGTGCAACGGTTGGTAGTGCCAAAACCCTATCGGCAGAGAGTGCTGGCCCTGGCACACACACACGTGATGGGAGGCCACCTGGGGGTCCAAAAAACTACCGAAAGGATATTACACTGTTTTGTATGGCCGGGCATGCACCATGATGTTCGCACGTATTGCGAGTCGTGTCCGGAATGCCAAATCACTGCACCCCGGCCCCATCTGTGTAGCCCCTTAGTACCCCTACCTATCATCGAAATCCCGTTCGAGAGGATTGGGATGGATTTGGTTGGGCCCCTCCCCAGGTCTGCACGGGGACACCAGCACATCCTTGTCATATTGGATTATGCCACTCGCTACCCCGAGGCCATTCCTTTGCGTAACACGGCCACCAAGACCATTGCCAAGGAGCTGGTCCATGTGTTTAGTCGGGTCGGTGTCCCGAAACAGATACTCACCGACCAGGGGACCCCCTTTATGTCGAGGGTAATGAAAGAGCTTTGCAGGCTCTTACAGATATCACAGCTACGCACCTCTGTCTATCATCCTCAAACAGACGGACTGGTTGAGCGGTTCAACAAAACCCTGAAACAGATGCTCCGAAAGGCGATAGACAAAGATGGGAAGAACTGGGACTACTTGCTCCCATATTTGCTGTTTGCCATCCGGGAGGTTCCCCAGTCTTCCACCGGATTCTCGCCTTTCGAACTTCTGTATGCCCGACGTCCCCGGGGTCTCTTGGACGTCGCAAAAGAAACCTGGGAGGGACAGGTTACCCCATTCAAAAGTGTGATAGACCATGTAACCCAAATGCAGGACCGTATTGCGGCTGTTATGCCCATTGTGAAAGAGCATTTGCTGCAGGCTCAAGGGGCGCAGAAGAGGGCTTATGACAGGGGGGCCAGGGTCCGCTCTTTTGCACCCGGAGACAGGGTGTTGATCCTGGTGCCCACGGTGGAAAGTAAGTTCCTAGCAAGGTGGCAAGGCCCCTTTGAAATTCGGGAAAGGGTAGGTGAGGTAAACTACAAAGTGTACCAGCCTGGGAAAAGAAAACCCGAACAGATTTATCACGTGAATCTGATAAAACCTTGGAAGGACCGTCCGGCTCTGTCAGCAGGACTTACCCTTCCGATCCGCACACAGACCCTGCCCGAAGTCCAGATTGCGGAGACTCTTTCGGAGCGGCAAAAGACAGACGTCAAGCAGTTTCTCTTAAATAACCAACAGTTCTTTTCTGAGAAACCGGGACAGACTACGCTCCTTAAGCATGATATTATAACAGAGCCAGGCGTAACCGTACATGTAAAACCCTACCGTATCCCGGAAGCTCGGCGGGAAGCCGTCTCCCGAGAAGTGAAGTCGATGATAGAGCTAGGAGTGATTGAGGAATCGCATAGTGCCTGGTCGAGCCCAATTGTATTACTCCCTAAACCAGACGGCACCATTCGGTTCTGCAATGACTTCCGGAAACTGAATGCAGTTTCCAAATTTGATGCGTACCCTATGCCACGGGTCGACGAATTGATAGATCGGCTTGGGAAAGCCCGGTATATCACGACCTTAGATTTAACGAAGGGGTACTGGCAGATTCCCCTGACGGAGGCAGCCAAAGAGAAGACTGCGTTTTCTACACCGGACGGGTTATACCAGTATGTGCATATGCCGTTTGGACTACATGGGGCACCAGCGACATTCCAAAGGTTGATGGACCGGGTCCTGAGGTCACATCGGCAGTACGCTCGGCCTATTTGGATGATATCGTTATCTACAGCCTCGAGTGGGAGACACACCTCCAGAAAGTGCAAGCTGTGATAGAGGACCTGCGGAAGGCAGGTCTCACGGCCAACCCCAAGAAATGTCATATCGGGCTGGAAGAAGCCCGGTATTTGGGTTACGTTATCGGGAGGGGAATCATTAAGCCCAGTTGGACAAGATACAAGCCATTCAGAACTGGCCACAACCAATAAACAAGTAGCAAGTGAGGGCTTTCTTGGGGATTGCAGGCTATTATCGCCGGTTTATTCCCAATTTTGCAGCCATTGCGGTCCCCCTGACGGATCTTACCAAAGGGAAGGATTCCGTCATGATCAAATGGACCACGGCAGCGGAAGAAGCCTTCCATGCCCTAAAGCTGGCTCTTTGCTCTCAACCTGTGTTGGTGGCTCCTGATTTTCTTAGTGAGTTTGTAGTCCAAACGGATGCTTCCGACACCGGTATAGGGGCAGTGTTGTCACAACTGAGGGACGGAGAGGAACATCCGGTCCTTTATCTGAGTCGGAAGCTAAATAAACACGAACGGAGGTATGCAATTGTGGAAAAAGAAAGCCTGGCCATTAAGTGGGCTCTCGAGTCCCTCAAATATTACTTGGGGGGCAGGAAGTTCAGGCTGATCACCGACCATGCCCCTCTCAAGTGGATGCACTTGAATAGGGAACGGAACAGCCGGGTGACTCGGTGGTTCCTGGCCTTGCAGGCCTACAATTTTACAGTGGAACATCGCCCAGGGGCGCAGATGGGGAATGCTGATGCCCTGTCACGGGTGCACTGTTTTGTGGGCGCCCTTGCTCAGCCGGAGTGGTCTGAGCAGAGGGGGGGGATATGTGAGAGTCATGTGGGATTAGTGGATGAGGGCAGATATATCTCTCCCAGGTATCTGTCCTATGCAACCTAACCTGGTCAGTATCACCTGGCTGCTAATGAATTAGTGGGAGGAGGTTGGGGTAGGTAAAAGGAGTCTGGGAGGTCGGGCGGGGCCCCTCTCTCTCAGGCTGTGAACACAGGAGGCCTGACTGTGCATGGACACACATGTGAGTGAAAGCAGTGAGCTTTGGTTCGATGGTTTGGCTGAAGGGAGAAGCCCTTCAGTCTATAGTGAGATTGTATTATGTTTAGTTAGTGCCGGACAGGCAAGGATTTTTTATTTGCTGTTTTGTTTTATTTCTGTTTGCTTTCACTGCAATAAACTCTGGCCCAGGGTCAGTGGCCTCTAAGTCTGTGCTGGTGGACTGAGTGACACACGACACATACGTGCCCTTTGACCTGGCAAAGGCGAACCCCGAGTGTGTTCTTACAACACACACAGAGCACACACTGTACACACACACAGAGCACACACTGTACACACACAGAGCACACACTGTACACACACAGCACACACTGTACACACACACAGAGCACACACTGTACACACACAGAGCACACACTGTACACACACACACAGAGCACACACAGTACACACACAGCACACACTGTACACACACAGCACACACTGTACACACACAGCACACACACACAGCACACACTGTACACACACAGAGCACACACTGTACACACACACAGAGCACACACTGTACACACACAGAGCACACACTGTACACACACACAGAGCACACACTGTACACACACAGAGCACACACTGTACACACACACACAGAGCACACACAGTACACACACAGCACACACTGTACACACACAGCACACACACACAGCACACACTGTACACACACAGAGCACACACACAGCACACACTGTACACACACAGAGCACACACTGTACACACACACACAGAGCACACACAGTACACACACAGCACACACTGTACACACACAGCACACACACACAGCACACACTGTACACACACAGAGCACACACACAGCACACACTGTACACACACAGAGCACACACACAGCACACACTGTACACACACAGAGCACACACTGTACACACACAGAGCACACACTGTACACACACAGAGCACACACTGTACACACACAGCACACACTGTACACACACAGCACACACACACAGCACACACTGTACACACAGAGCACACACACAGCACACACTGTACACACACAGCACACACTGTACACACACAGAGCACACACTGTACACACACAGCACACACAGCACACACAGCACACACACACAGCACACACTGTACACACAGAGCACACACACAGCACACACTGTACACACACACACAGAGCACACACAGTACACACACAGCACACACTGTACACACACAGCACACACACACAGCACACACTGTACACACACAGAGCACACACACAGCACACACTGTACACACACAGCACACACTGTACACACACAGAGCACACACACAGCACACACTGTACGCACACACACAGAGCACACACACAGTACACACACACACAGAGCACACACACACAGAGCACACACACAGAGTACACACACACAGAGCACACACACAGTACACACACACACACAGAGCACACACACACAGTACACACACACAGTACACACAGACACATACAAAGCACACACACAGCACACACACAGTACACACAGACACATACAGAGCACACACACACAGTACACACACAGTACATACAGAGCACACACACACAGCACACACAGTACACACACACACAGCACACACACAGTACACACACAGACACATACAGAGCACACACACACAGCACACACACAGTATACACACAGTACACACAGACACATACAGAGCACACACACACGCACACACAGAGCACACACAGCACAACAGAGCACACACAGCACACACAGAGCAAACACACAGTACACAGAGCACACACACACAGTACACACAGACACATACAGAGCACACACACAGAATACACACAGAGCACACACACAGAGCACACACTGTACACACACACAGCACAAACACAGAGCACACACAGCACACACACAGAGGACACACACAGAGCACACACATATAGAGGACGCACACAGAGCACACACACAGTACACACTCACAGAGGACACACAGAGAGCACACACACAGACACATACAGAGGACACACACAACACACACACAGAGCACACACACAGAGCACACACAGAGCACACACACACAGTACACAGAACACACACACACACAGTACACAGAGCACACACACACAGTACACAGAGCACACACACACAGCACACACACAGTGTACACACACACAGAAAACAGCACATACACATAGCACACTCACACAATACACACACAGAGCACATACACAGTGTACACACAGCACACACACAGAGCACACAGTACATACAGCACACACACAGTGCACAAAGACACATACAGAGGACCCACACACAGCACACAGACACAGAGGACACACACAGACACATACAGAGCACACACACAGAGCACACACATACAGAGCACACACATACAGAATACACACACACACAGACGCACACACACAGAGCACACACAGCACACGAGAACACACAGAGCACACACACAGCGCACACACACACAGAGCACACACACAGAGGACACACACAGAGCACACACACAGAGGACACACACAGCACACACAACACAGAGTGCACACACAGCACAAACACAGAGCACATACACAGTGCGCGCACACACAGAGCACACACAGTACACACACAGTAGACACAGCACACTCACAGAGCACACACACAGCGCACACATACAGAGTACACACAGACACACACACAGAGCACAGACACACACACACAGAGGACACACACATAGCACAGACACACAGAGCACACACAGCACGCGCACACACAGTACACACCACAGAGCACAGACACAGTACACACACAGCACACACACAGAGCACAAACACATAGTACACACACAGAGCACAAACACATAGTACACACACAGAGCACATATACACAGTACACACACACAGAGCCCAGACACACAGCACACACACAGTGCACACACACAGAGCACTCACACAGAGACACACACACAGCACATACACACAGCACACACACACAGAGCACACCACACACAGGGCGCACACACACACAGACCACACACAGCACAGACACAGTACACACACAGAACACACACACGGATCACACAGTACACACACAGAGCACACACACAGTACACACACACAGACACACACACATAGCACACAAACACACATAGCACACACACACACCTCCCTGCATGATCCCTTATATACAAGGCGAATAACCACACATACAATACATAGCCCCTTTACTGTTTCCTCACACATAGAGCTGTTGTGGCTTTTTTCGCCTTTTACCATTGGGAGGCCCGGACTCATACTTTGTGTTGGCCCCTCTGTCATACATCATTGTTAAGACCCCGTTACATGGTACGAGATATCATTTAAACGTCACGGGTTTGGAGTCATTGAAACGACATCGTTAGGACGTCATTGAGTGTGACTCTGAGATACGACTACGATAAATCGTTGGATCGCTGATCGCAGATTTGAGAACATGTTCATAAATCAGATGCTCCTCGATCAGCCGACCTGCTGCATCGTTCTGTGACACCGCGATAACGATATCATTACCGACTTCCCCTATTCACAGCAACGAACAAGTGTCGTTCACTGCGTTGTGTGAACGATCGCTGCTCGCTACATCGCTGCGTCGTCCACGATATCTACACGTGTGACATCTCACCAGCGATGTTAAAAAGATGTCCTAATGACTGAGATCGTTGGTGATATCTTAACGACATTGAAGCGTGTAACAGTACCTTAAGTTAGATATTCCCCAGCACTTTACAAGGCAGCTACAATGTGCCCGTTGGTGTTGAGCCTTGTCCTCCTCCTCTTCCTCCTTGTCCTCCCCCTACTTCTCGTCCTCCTCATTCTCTATATCCTTGTCCTCCTGCTCCCCTTCCTCATCCTCTCCTCCTAATTGTCCTCATCCTTCTCGTCCTCCTACTGCTCCCCTCCTCATCCTCCTTCTCATTCTCCTCATCCTCTTTCTCCTCTCCCTTCTCCTTGTCCTCTTCTTCCTCCTCCTCCTCCCGCTTCTTGTCCTCCTCTTCCTCCCCCTCCTCTTCCTCGTCTTTCTCCTCCTCCTGTTCCTCCTCTTCCTCGTCCTCCTCCTCTTCTTCCTCTTCCTCCCTCTCTTCCTCTTCATACTTGACTCCCTCCTCCTCCCCTCCTCATCCTGCTGCTCCCCCTCCTCGTCTTCCTCCTCCCTCTTCTCTTCCTCCTCATCCTGCTGCTCCCCCTCCTCGTCTTCCTCCTCCCTCTTCTCTTCCTCCTCATCCTCCTGCTCCCCCTCCTCTTCTTCCTCCTCCTTCTCCTCCTCCTCGTATTACTCTCTTCTCTACTTCCTCTTCTTCCTCCTCCCCCTCCTCCTCGTATTCCTCTCTCTCCTCTACTTACTCCTCCTCATCCTCCTGCTCCCCCTCCTCTTCTTCCTCCTCCTCGTATTCCTCTCTCTCCTCTACTTACTCCTCCTCATCCTCCTGCTCCCCCTCCTCTTCTTCCTCCTCCTCGTATTCCTCTCTTCTCTACTTCCTCTTCTTCCTCCTCCTCATCCTCCTGCTCCCCCTCCCCCTCGTATTCCTCTCTCTCCTCTACTTAATCCTCCTCATCCTCCTGCTCCCCCTCCTCGTCCTCTTTCTCCTCGTCCTCCTCCTCTTTTGAGCATCCCTCACTTACTCATATTGGATGGCCCTCATTCATTTTTCAGGGCTCACATCGCGCCCTCTACAATAATTTGCACCCCCCCCCCCCACACACACACACACACTCCTCCTTCAGGTCTGAATTACCCTCCAGATCAGTCCTGAGCTGGAATCTGCAGCGGTGACGCTATGAAGCGGCAGCAGGCTCTGCTTAAACTTATATCTATTTTACTTGATAAACTTCACCTCCGCAATGGTGCCCACAGCCGATGTCGGCAGTCACCTAAGTTTGGCAGGGACATGAGCCGGACTTCAACCTGAATTTTTGTAGGGCCATCAGGTGCTATCGAATATGTATCCTCTATCCCAGCCACAATGTGGGACAACCCAGGGCTGTTTTTGGCCGGCAGTGGTGACCATAAACTACTATTAAATATGTATCCTGTATATCAATAACAATGTGGGACAACTCGTGACGAGGGGCTCCAATGACAAACATTATTCACGTAGGACTACTGTAGTAGTTGGTTCAGTGCAGAATGTGCATCTGCTTTATGAAAATGGTGTCATGTGTGTCCCGGCTGCGCCACTAATGATATTGCATGCATTTTACATGTATGGTTTCATGTCCAGAGGTAAGAGACTTTGCCGAGACCCCATTTGCACCCAGCACAATCCAAACTCCAGACCAGGGAGATGCTGGGCGGAAGAAACCCACATTCAGGGCAGTCCCCACCTACTGGCTGAAGGGAGGAGTTAGGTTAGGGGTGGGTGGCAAGATGGAGACAGCTCTAATGAGATCCACACAGGCAGCCGGGGAAGCTAGTACTACACATGGAGTTAGGTGCTAGTCCCAGACCCAAGGGCACAAATCTGCTGCCAGCTCTTCAGGTCTGGCAGGAGAGCTAGATGCAGTAGGGGTACCAGCCCTAATTCAGTTTGGATTCTTCAAGACCAACCATGAAACTGTTGGTCACTGGGCTTCAAGTACAGTGGCTAACTTAGTGGACCCCCTAAAAGGCTCAAGGGGCTATATAGGGTTAGAGGACACACAAGATGGTCGCTCGCAGAACCCGCGGCTGCCTGCCTGCTGGGACTGGCAACCACAGAACACTCAGGAAAGGACAGGAGTGACAAGTGTCCAAGAGGAGAAAGCAGCAAGGAAGGACAAATACCCTGTGTTTTGGCAAAGGGGACTCTGAATACTTCTGGGCTGGCCAGGCTGTAAGCTTGATAGACGATGTACCCCAGCTGGGCTGTAACTGCACTGAACTTCTGACGCACACCAGGGCCTAGGGTTACTCCCGGTTTAGACAGGCGACTCCTCTTCCTTCCTTGTCACGGTTGGACCGGCGCCTGCCGGTAGTGGGGGCCCGGTGCGGTGCAGATCAAAAAGGGTTTTTTGAAGACGTCTTGCGTGAACAGATTAAAGGGGTTTTTAATTTGTATTCGTGACGCCACCTATGAGTAAGTTCGGTAAGGACTACCGACGCTGCGGAACCTCCGGGGTGATGGACAGCAGCTAGATGTTACGCTCCCCACAGGCTGAGCGGTGATCCCCGGAGGCTGGAGCTGCTCGAGATGTTGTGCGGCAGCTGCGGTTACCTTTGGTAATGACGGACAGTTCATAAGGAATCACAGACACAGAAAGTCTCTATAACGGTTCTTTACTGTAACCATGAAGGCAATACACGGTATGCAGTGGTTACAGGTAGTGGACCGGGTAGACTCAGCAGTGATAGTGTCCTCAGAGATCCGCAAGTGTTCCTCCATTCTACCTCTCTTGTTCTAACCAATGTCGCCCAGGAATACCAGGTCGGGTACGGGGAAGGCTGCTTCAATGCCCCATCCATCTGTGTACGATGTGGATGCTTTGGGGAGCCTTGGATCCCTCAGTAGGTACACCGCTGGTTAGACGGCTGGTTGGTGGTGGGGTGCTCCTATAAAGCTGCTCCTCCACGGGGCTGGTTCGCGTGACAGAGGTGAACTGCTGCCAGCTTCGGTACCAGTGAACCGGTTGAAGGTTGTGGGCACGGGAGTCTTTTGGGAACCCGTGTAGTAATGCCCATTCCCGGATGGTGAGGCCTCGGGTGGTGACACCCGTCCGGTGACGGCCCAGGGGCCCGCACCGGGGTGCGGAGCCCCCGCTCCAACGCTGCTCTAGGTTGCAGACGCTGGCTGAATCGATGACTGACTGACTGACTGAACCTTGTGTGTTCTAGGTTATTCTATTTTCTCACTGCACTCCATCCCCCAGGACCTATGATTGGTCTCCTGTTCTAGGTGTTGCATGTTGAGTTGGATCTCCAAGTTAACTATTTCATTGCTGAGTCAGAGGATATTGCGGCTGCGTTTATGGCTGCCATACCCTCTTGTGACGCACTCGTTGCGGGGCGCCACACTTCCAGTAAATGGTAAGAACCACAAGAACTCTGTCGTCTGGTCCTTCCTGTGCATCCCTGCTCCCAACTTCAAAACCGTCACCCTGCACTATAATCCCTACAATCTCCTCTTGTCTACACATACTACGCTCCTGGAATGCCCCCTCACTGCACCTCTGCCAGCAGTTATGCTCCACATGCACCGCTGACACCAATCATGAGGATGAGCTTACTATATACACAGTGCCTTGTGAAAGTATTCAGCCCCCTATATACAGAGCCTTGTGAAAGTATTCAGCCCCCTATATACAGTGCCTTGTGAAAGTATTCAGCCCCCTATATACAGTGCCTTGTGAAAGTATTCAGCCCCCTATATACAGTGCCTTGTGAAAGTATTCAGCCCCCTATATACAGTGCCTTGTGAAAGTATTCAGCCCCCTATGTATATATACAGTGCCTTGTGAAAGTATTCAGCCCCCTATATACAGTGCCTTGTGAAAGTATTCACCCCCTATATACAGTGCCTTCTGAAAGTATTCAGCCCCCTATGTATATATACAGTGCCTTGTGAAAGTATTCAGCCCCCTATGTATATATACAGTGCCTTGTGAAAGTATTCAGCCCCCTATGTATATATACAGTGCCTTGTGAAAGTATTCAGCCCCCTATATACAGTGCCTTGTGAAAGTATTCACCCCCTATATACAGTGCCTTCTGAAAGTATTCAGCCCCCTATGTATATATACAGTGCCTTGTGAATGTATTTGGCCCCTTATATACAGTGCCTTGTGAAAGTATTCAGCCCCCTATGTATATATACAGTGCCTTGTGAAAGTATTCAGCCCCCTATATACAGAGCCTTGTGAAAGTATTCAGCCCCCTATGTATATATACAGTGCCTTGTGAAAGTATTCAGCCCCCTATGTATATATACAGTGCCTTGTGAAAGTATTCAGCCCCCTATATACAGTGCCTTGTGAAAGTATTCAGCCCCCTATGTATATATACAGAGCCTTGTGAAAGTATTTGGCCCCTTGAACTTTTCAACCTTTTGCCACATTTCAGGCTTCAAACATAAAGATATAAATTATAATATTTTTGTGAAGAATCAACAAGTCGGACACAATCGTGAGGTGGAACCAAATTTATTGCAGATTTTACACTTTTTTGACAAATATAAACTTAAAAGTGGGGGGGTGCAATATTATTCGTCCCCTTGAGTTAATCCTCTGTAGCGCCCCCTTGTGCTGTGATTACAGCTGCAGTCTCTTGGGGTTTGTCTCATTCTTCCTTGCAGAACAGCTGGAGCTCAGTGAGGTTGGATTGAGGCGTTTGTGATCAGCAGTTTTCAGCTCTTTCCACACATTCTCCATTGGATTCAGGTCTGGATGTGACTCGGCCATTCTAACACCTGGAGACGGTGATTTTTGATCCTTTCCATTGTAGATTTTGCTTTATGTTTGGGATCATTGTCTTGTTGGAAGATAAATCTCCGTCCCAGTCTCAGGTCTTTTGCAGACTCCAGCAGGTTTTCTTCCAGAATGTTCCTGTATTTGGCTCCGTCCATCTTCCCATCAATTGTAACCATCTTCCCTGTCCCTGCTGAAGACAAGCCCAAACCATGATGTTGCCTCCACCATGTGTGACAGTGGGGATGGTGTTTTCAGGCCTCCACCATGTGTGACAGTGGGGATGGTGTTTTCAGGCCTCCACCATGTGTGACAGTGGGGATGGTGTTCTCAGGGTGATGAGCTTTGTTGCTTTTACACCAAACATATCATTTTGCATTGTGGCCATAGTGTGATTTTGGTTTCCTCTGAGCAGATCCCCTTATTCCACATGTTTGGGGTCTCCCTTATTCCACATGTTTGGGGTCTCCCTTATTCACATGTTTGGGGTCTCCCCGGCGGCTTGTGGCAAACTTCACACCAGACTTTTTATGGATATCTTTGAGAAATGGCTTCTTCTTGCCGCTCTTCCATAAAGGGCAGATTTGTGCAGTGTACGACTGACTGTTGTCCTATGGACAGACTCTCCCACCTCAGCTGTAGATCTCTGCAGTGATCCAGAGGCATCATGGGCCTTTTGGCCTCATCTCTGATCAGTCTTCTCCTTGTTCCAGATGACAGTTTAGAGGGACGGCCGGGTCTTGGTAGATTTGCAGTGGTCTGATCCTCCTTCCATTACAATATGATCGCTTGCACAGTGTCCTTGAGATGTTTAATACTTGGGAAATCTTTTTGTATCCAAATACGACTTTAACCTCGCTACAACAGTATCTCGGACCTGCCTGGTGACTTCCTTGATCTTCATGATGCTCTCTGCACTAGAAACAAACCCCTGAGCCTATCAGAGAGCAGGAGCATTTATACAGAGACTTGATTACACACAGGTGGATCCTATGTATCATTATCAGTTATTTAGGACAACATTGGATCATTCAGAGATCCTCACTGATCTTCTGGAGGGAGTTTGCTGCACTGAAGGTAAAGGGGACGAATAATATCGCACGCCCCACGCTTCAGTTTTTTATTTGTTAAAAAAGTTTAACATCTGCAATTAATTTGGCTCTGATTGTGTCCCACTTGTTGTTGATTCTTCACAAAAAAATTAGAATTTATATCTTCATGTTTGAAGCCTGAAATGTGACAAAAGGCTGAAAAGTTCAAGGGGGCTGAATACTTTCACAAGGCACTGTATATAGGGGGCTGAATACTTTCACAAGGCACTGTATATAGGGGGCTGAATACTTTCACAAGGCACTGTATATAGGGCTGAATACTTTCACAAGGCACTGTATATAGGGGCTGAATACTTTCACAAGGCACTGTATATAGGGGCTGAATACTTTCACAAGGCACTGTATATAGGGGGCTGAATACTTTCACAAGGCACTGTATATAGGGGCTGAATACTTTCACAAGGCACTGTATATAGGGGGCTGAATACTTTCACAAGGCACTGTATATAGGGGGCTGAATACTTTCACAAGGCACTGTATATAGGGGGCCGAATACTTTCACAAGGCACTGTATATAGGGGGCTGAATACTTTCACAAGGCACTGTATATAGGGGGCCGAATACTTTCACAAGGCACTGTATATAGGGGGCTGAATACTTTCACAAGGCACTGTATATAGGGGGCTGAATACTTTCACAAGGCACTGTATATAGGGGGCTGAATACTTTCACAAGGCACTGTACAGTACATCCCTTTGTATACACAAATCAACTCCCAACCTCAAATTGCTGTTACCCCTACCTCTCCCCACATTTCCTGCGACTCACTCACTACTTTTGACCTGGTCACAGAAGAAGAAGTCTCCAGGCTCCTCTCTTCCTCTCGTCCCACCACATGCACCACTGACCCCATCCCCTCACACCTACTCCAGTCTCTCTGGTGGTCATCACTCACTTAACCAAAATCTTCAATCTCTCCCTCTCTTCTGGCATCTTCCCCTCCTCCTTCAAACACTCGATCATTACTCCTTTATTAAAGAAATCTCTCGACCCAACCTGCACAAATAACTACAGACCAGTTTCCAATCTCCCCTTCATCTCTAAACTCTTGGAGCACCTGGTCTACTCCCGCCTCACCCGTTACCTCTCAACTCACTCTCTTCTAGACCCATTACAGTCTGGTTTCCGCCCCCTTCACTCTACAGAAACTGCCCTCATCAAAGTGACCAATGACCTACTAACGGCAAAACGTAATGGTGACCACTCTCTGCTTATTCTCCTTGATTTCTCTGCAGCCTTTGACACTGTTGACCACCATCTCCTACTCTCTATGTTGCACTCCATTGGTATAAAGGACACGGCTCTCTCCTGGCTCTCCTCCTATCTTTCTGACCGCTCTTTCAGTGTATCATTTGCTGGCTCCACTTCCTCCCCTCTTCCCCTCACTATTGGGGTCCCTCAGGGTTCAGTCCTTGGCCCTCTCCTCTTCCTCTCACTATTGGGGTCCCTCAGGGTTCAGTCCTTGGCCCTCTCCTCTTCCTCTCACTATTGGGGTCCCTCAGGGTTCAGTCCTTGGACCTTTTCTCTTCTCTCTCTAGACAGCCCCGATTGGACAGACCATCAGCAGATTTGGCTTTCTGTACCATCTTCATGCTGATGACACACAACTATACCCTTCTTCCCCTGACCTTACTCCCGCTCTAATAAAGAACACCAATGACTGTCTAACCGCAGTTTCCAATATCATGTCCACTCTCTATCTGAAACTTAATCTTTCCAAAACTGAACTTCTTCTGCTCCTGCCCTCCACTAATCTGACATCTCTCTCAGTGTGCAGCACCACAATAGTGCCTAGTCAGCAGGCTCGCTGTCTGGGTGTTATGTGACTCTGATCTTTCCTTCACCCCATATATACAATCTCTCGCCTGCTCTTGCCGCTTGCACCTGAAGAACATCTCTAGAATCCGCCCCTTTCTCACCTTGGAAACCACAAAAACCCTCACTGTGGCCCTGATTCACTCCCGCCTTGACTATTGTAATTCTCTTTTAATTGGCCTACCCCGCACTAGACTCTCCCCTCTCCAGTCCATCCTTAACGCAGCAGCCAGGATCACCCATCTAGCTAATCATTACTCAGACGATTCTGCTCTATTCCAGTCATTACACTGGCTGCCTATACACTATAGGATCCAATTCAAACTGCTTGTTCTCACTGACAAAGGTCTTCACAGTGCAGCACCTCCCTACATCTCCTCCCTCATCTCTGTCTATCACCCCACCCGTCCTCTTCACAGTGCAGCACCCCCTACATCTCCTCCCTCATCTCTGTCTATCACCCCAGCCGTCCTCTTCACAGTGCAGCACCCCCTACATCTCCTCCCTCATCTCTGTCTATCACCCCACCCATTCTCTTCACAGTGCAGCACCCCCTACATCTCCTCCCTCATCTCGGTCTATCACCCCACCCGTCCTCTTCACAGTGCAGCACCCCCTACATCTCCTCCCTCATCTCGGTCTATCACCCCACCCGTCCTCTTCACAGTGCAGCACCCTCCTACATCTCCTCCCTCATCTCTGTTTATCACACCACCCGTCCTCTTCACAGTGCAGCACCCCCCTACATCTCCTCCCTCATCTCTGATTATCACACCACCCGTCCTCTTCACAGTGCAGCACCTCCCTACATCTCCTCCCTCATCTCTGTCTATCACCCCACCCGTCCTCTTCACAGTGCAGCACCCCCCTACATCTCCTCCCTCATCTCGGTCTATCACCCCACCCGTCCTCTTCACAGTGCAGCACCCCCTACATCTCCTCCCTCATCTCTGTTTATCACACCACCCGTTCTCTTCACAGTGCAGCACCTCCCTACATCTCCTGCCTCATCTCTGTCTATCACCCCACCCGTCCTCTTCACAGTGCAGCACCCCCCTACATCTCCTCCCTCATCTCGGTCTATCACCCCACCCGTCCTCTTCACAGTGCAGCACCCCCTACATCTCCTCCCTCATCTCTGTTTATCACACCACCCGTTCTCTTCACAGTGCAGCACCCCCCTACATCTCCTCCCTCATCTCTGTCTATCACCCCACCCGTCCTCTTCGCTCTGGAAGTGACTTTAGACTAACATCTGCATTAATCCGAACCTCCCACTCCCGACTCCAAGACTTCTGCCGAGCTGCACCAATTCTCTGGAATGCTCTACCCCAAGATATTAGGTGTATCCACAACTTAAATAGTTTTAGGCGATCCCTAAAAACACATCTCTTTAGGGCAGTCTATCATGATCCCTAGTCAGTCAACTAGATATAGCCTATCTGCTCCACCAGTCTCAAGTGGATCACAAATAATGGTTGGTGGCCACTTATTCTGCTCCTAACTGTTCCTCATCTCCTCTATGACGATACCATCATTGCAAATGAGCACCTATACCTTGTCACCCCCACCTCATTGTTAGATTGTAAGCTCTTATGAGCAGGGTTGCCATTTTTTGCTCCAATTATTGTATTATGTTATGCTTTATATTGTATTGTTTTTGGCATTGTATTGTATTTTCTAATTGTTTCTCATGATTGTTTAAATGTGAACTTTGTATTGTGAAGTGCTGCGGAATATGTTGGCGCTATATAAATAAAAATGATTATTATTATTATTATACACACCCTATCACATGATCCCGGAAGCAGCAGACGCGAGACACGTATCAGGGCAGTCCTTGACACGTGAATACAGGGAGACGGACAACTTCTGAACCACGTATCGGTAAGCAGCAATCCTATTTACTTGAGATCCTACTAGCACTTTATTGAAAGGACTAGGGAAAGTTTTCCCTGTGGAATATAGGGCTGGAACCTGATTGCCTTTTTACCTTGTCACTTTATGCCGCTCATCCCTCTGGCTGTTTCAGGTGTATACATTTTTCCTGTTATCTGAGTCGTCTCTTTTTCTCCTTTCTTGCCTTGTACCTTGGTCTATGGTTATCTGTTGTCATTTCTTATCACCAGGTTGTAAATATCTGTTTGTCTACAATGTGATTGACTAATAAAGCTTCTTTTATATTTAGAACACTGGTGTGGACACTTGGTGCATTTACTTGGGAGTATACACTCGTCTTTCGGGCTCGGACACACTGGTGTGAAACTCAGGCGACTGCTATGCAAGTAAAAATGGCAGTCGGCCCAATGTTACTCAATGTCTGAGAACACATTTCCCAGTGTCGGACGGTTTTTATCTCGTCTGACACTCGGATGACGAGTCAGTCGCAACATGCTGCGATTGTATGCGAGTGTAGGACAAGTCTCGCCAATGCAAGTCTATGGGTCCGACTAAAAAGACGGAAAGCACTTGGAGCGCACACGGACATCACACGGAAGTCACACTGACCAAAAGTCAGATGACACCCGTTCGACTCTTGGATCCATCAATCAGAACGTTTCTGCACTCGCCAGTGTGTTTCCAGCCTTCTATGTGTTTTTAAGTGTTGTCTTTGAGTAGGTTGCCCTGTTAAGTGCCATGCCGTCCTGGCTGTGTCCTATTGTTTTTCTTATTGTTAGGATGTTGTTGATCATGAATTAAATGTTGCAAAATTAGGATAGAAGTGTAAGAAGAAAGAAACAGGTTTGTATGGGAACACCAATAGCATAAATGAAAATTTTTGGTGACTTTAGGTTGGCTTGCTGTCATCCGGGGAATTACAAACTGTGGAGAAATCCAGTCCTCGTTGAATTTTATGAGCTAGGGTAACATATGCGTCAGTCCTTCCGGATGACGGACCCATTAAAAACGTAGAATCTGGTAGCCTGAGCGCATAGTATTAGCGGAGAGTGATGCTGTACTTAAGCATTACCAGTGAACAGGCAGCCTATCCCCCGCACAGTGCAGCCAGCCGCTTCACTGACAAGGGCCGGATATGCACAATCTGCAGCGTTTTCCTGTACGCTGCTCAAAAGCACATATCCGCATATCCGGCCCTTGTCAGTGAAGCGGCTGGCTGCACTGTGCGGGGGATAAGCATTACCAGTGAATAGGCAGCCTAAGTACAGCATCACACTCTGTTAATGCTATGGGCTCAGGCTGCCAGATTCTACATTTTTAACGGGTCCATCAGCCGGAAGGACTGACGCAAATGTGACCCTACCCTAAGCCTGTCTGCATTTTCAGTGAAGAATTGTGTGCACCTATTCATGATGATTGCCCCAGCGTAACTGAAAACACGCTCAGACATCACACCAGCAGCTCTGGAGGCCAGCACCTCCAAGGCGTATAAGGAGAGGTCGGGCCGGGCCAAGTGTTCAGCTTGAATACCCAATAATTAAAGGGAACTGAAGCATCAGGAAGAACGTATGGTCACTTAAGTACTCCTTGACCATGTTGTTCAACTCTTCCCTTCTTGGCATTGTTACAGGCACAGATAGCCCTTGATGATGTGCTGGTTTATTGAAACTGGCCCAGTTTGTGCATATTTTCCCTTCACCTCTGTTGGACCTGGTGTACGTGTCTCTCAAGTAATCCTTCCTGTTGAAAAGAGCTGGTACCTCTGCCAGCAGCGTTGTTTGAGGGTGAGGTGAAACGCCAGCCACCAGGACCGTGGGGTACTCGGAACTGGGCCGAACAGTTCTTTCCGGGGATGTGTCATGGTGGCGTGACCCGGCTCCGTGGCCCTGGTTGTGTCATAAAAATGGGGGAAAGATTATATGGGGAATTCATTTGTGTCACCACCTGTGGTATTTGGCAATTGGATGGCCGAGGCTGCAGTTCAGATCCACTGGGGCGGTTGGTGACGCAGCAGAGATGTTACCGGTTTCCACGAGTAGAACAAGGCCCCAGGGCAGTTATAAAGTCTATTTAATGATGGTAACTGATGGAGCACAGGACAGGAGACGCAGTAAATAATTTGAGGACATAGCAGGCTGCAGTCTTCACATTTTACTCACAAGTTCTCACAGTTTTCCAGGTTTCAACAACCAGCCGTGTGCTGTGTCCTCCGGGTCAGGGCTACAGCCAACTCTCAGGTATCTTGGGTACACTTTACCAGGATCCCCTTCTGGTGTACCTTTCTGGGTGGTCTCACCGTGCTGGCTCTCGCTCTACTACCCTGCACCTCACACACAGTGTCCCAAGCCAGAAGCCATGGGTCCTGTCGGGCGATGTCTCTCTTGCCCCCTTGACCCTATGCAGCTGCCTTTTTAGTGATTATGTGTGGATTAGGCTGCTGCACATGAAGATACCGCAGCCTCCGGTTTGCTAGTTGAGTCTTACAGTTTCTCCGCTAGTCTGGGGCTAGTCCCCTCTGCGACCTGGTCCCTCCACCCGACTCCGGTCACGGACGGTGTGGATTTGGGTGCCACAGGTGGATTCCTCACTTCCCGTGCCCCCAGGATCCCTTCTCTGTCTCTGGAGCCCCTCACCGACTCCTATGTCTCTCCTCTCGTCTCCTTTTCCTGGGCCGAGCTTCACACCACTCCAGTCCCCAGGACGTCTCTCTTCCACTCCACTCATGACAGACTCCTGTCACCAACTGCACTCCCTTCTAGACTCTTCTAGATGTTTACTAACGTCCCTCATGTTCTCTAAGTCCCCAACGTATGTCCTATGTTGTCTCTACTTCCTTCACTACTTCCTGGTGTTCTACTCTTATCTACTGTACTTCCTCCACCCACACCCTCTACCTAGTTCCCCCTCCAGCCTGAGATGGGGCCCTCCCTCAATAGGATCCACCCAGCAGATCCCCTGGCCTGTAGTGGTGTGGTGTTGGATGCTGGTATGTGGGTACCAGGTAGTGCCCCTTTCTTTCCCCAGAGTGGGGTACCACACCTCTGGATGAGGTGCAGTACCTCTGTGACGACTGGACTCTCAGGGGCGCCACAGAGGTACTGAGGTATCCATGCTATCCACCCACACACAGCATCCACGATAATAGCCACAGAGACAGGTCTCGGGGATAACAGTTGCATTTACTTTCGCGGGAAATATAACATGGAGTAAATTCTTCACAGTTCACATGGGTAGCCCACGGCAGATACAGTTCAGCGTTAGATTCTAACATGGAATTGAGGTTCCGGAGCTTTAAGAACCTGATTCTTTAGATGTAGTGCTTATAAGTTGTTATATAGAGATTCAGAGTCTTTTTCTAGTTTTGTGCAGAAGATTATATAAAGCAAGAGTATTCTACAGACCTGGGAGTCCTAGGGTAATTTCACAGCTTGTCACGACACATGTAGAAATACGTCGGGTGAAGCACATGTAGGTCTGGACAGCGAGGACTCAGGGCAGAAAGCATTTAGCAGACTACCTGTGGAAGCCAGAGAAGAATCACAGGCTTTAGGGCCTGTCAGAAAGATCTTGTGGTAAGGGAGTCTCAACGTGTGCTCTGCTCCCTGTGGCATATTGTCTCAAACTAGACAGAGACTGGTATATCTCCTCGTATTGAACACTTAATTCTAATGTCAGAATTCACATTGTAAAATAATATAAACTATACATTTCATCAGCAGATGGTGCTGCAACACAACAAATGAGAAAATACCTGGAAAAATATATGAGAAGTATACATATCTGACACGCACTAATAACGGTATAGCGGTAGCTAAGGAATGTGCTGCAGTATACAGGGTTACTCAAAGGGTCACATATAATCTGGACCGGGTCACTATAAACTCCCCCTCTTAAGGTGAGCCGTCCTTGGCAATTGCGCGAGTAGAGGACTACTAATGAAAGGAAAGATACAAGCAATGTTAAGCAACAACAAGGCAAACATTTTCAGATGTATGGAATAAAAATAGGCAATTGTAGCGCCCACAGGGCGTAATGATGTAGAATGGACTCACTAGACCACTGATGGTGCAGTGGCAGCTGTATACCCAATACTCAAGAGAAAGGAGAGTGACTTTCGTAAAACCAAGGATATTTATTAAGGAAGGTTTAATAAAGGGGAAAAGGTGCTGGAGGGGAGGGCCCTCTGGATCTCAATACTGTACACTCGTAGTGGAGCACCGGCAGAGGTAACCACTGTACAGGAATTCACCCATTACAGCACCAGGAGGCCTAAATGCTGCGAACCCCGGACCAGAGGGGGCGACCCATACAGACCGGACAGTAGAAACTGAAAGACTGTGGAGAGGATCCTGGGGGCTCCATGTAATCCTAGAAAGGCTGATCCAGCTGGTAGAGGTATCCGGAGTGTTCAGAGGGATCCAGGATAAGGAACTGCCAGCAGAGGATTCTGTGGAGACAGAGATATTAGTATAAAGCAAGGCAACAGACTTCCTATTGCAGAGCACTGCAGGAGTGCAACCTGGGGAGCGGCAACAAGTCGAATGAGTGAGCACGTTGCCCAGGCACCTCCCATAAGGGGAGGATGCCTTTTATGCACAAAGCAGCTCAGAGTCCTAATAGGGAACAGGTGAGCTGCTCCTTTAAGTACTGTATGTGCAGGAAGCATCGTGCGCATCTGTGGCGCCCTGTCATAGCAGGTAACCACATATCTCTCTGCTGCGCAGATGGGTTTCCACAGTAGGTAGTACTACAAACAACACCTTCCACCCCAGCACAGTAGGGGGAGCTCAACCTGCTGCACTTAGGCAGGATCCCCTATATATACTGCTGCTGGGAGCGGAGATAGTCAGAGTGTGGCAGACGCTACAAGAGCTGCAGGAGAGTTCTGGTGCTGGGGCCACGACTAGGCCCAGGCCAGCGACGCAGAGTAGCAGATCCCACCAGCCTAAGTGGGACTGAAGGCAGGGAGCCTGAAAGAGAAGAAACAGAGAAACAGAGAAAGGGAGCAGGCAGCTCATACAGCGAGTTCACCCTACAAGAAGGCAGCCAGATATTGGGGATCTGTAACAGTGGAGAACTCCAAGCTCCACTGGAAACCCCTGGTACTGAGGAAGCTTTAGCCACCCGGTCTCCTGAGAGAGTCACAGAGAGGGAGCCAGGACTAGCAGGGCACTGCAGTTCACGAGAAAGGTCGTCCCGGAGACCGCACAGGAGAGAGAGAGAGAGAGATACAGAAGCAAAGAGTGGAGTCAAGTCAGGATTTAAGAGACTGTGCTTCATCATACACAGAGAAGGAGGCCTTATACCCACTGGCTGTGGGAGCCCACTGTGCAGCCCAGTTACCCGTCAGTGCTTGGGACATTTGCCTGCAGAACACCAGTAAAAGGTAAAGAGACTTTGGCTGCATTTGTGCTTTCTTCCTATTCCCCACCGTCCATTACCCACCGTTTCCCCTTATAGACTCTGCCTATAACACTCCTGACTCTGCTTCTACCAGCCCATTCACACCACTCTGCCCCGGAGGTCCCAGTCCTGCCTGTGGAGACTATTCCATCATAGCCGCCATCCCACCGACCTCCAAAGGACTATAGCGGCACTGGTGACCCCTTTACCAGACACAGCAGGTGGCGTCACAAAGACAATCTTGTAAATAGTCACTGTAAATAGTAATAGAGAAGGTGTAATGATCTAGCGTGTACCAAACTTTTATGGTTTGAAAAATGTATTTGTATCAGAATTATATTTTCAGAAATAAAATTTGAAATAAATTTCAAAAATGAAAATTAAAAATGTTTTAAAAATAAAATTAAAACTGTCCCGGCTCTTTTATTAGACCAGTTAAAGTGCCAGTACTAATATCTAAACCAGGGTTGTTCTTTCCTCTGCTTGTTGCAGTGAATCAAACGCGACTTCAGGCTGGATGATAAGTTGTACCTTGTGTTATTATTGCTTGAAGACTAATTTCTATATCGTAAATAGATAGCGCCCATTAGTTCCATTTAATGGTAGTATTACCTTATGTGCTTTACAGTGGCAGGACGAACCTTACCTACACAGGGGGATCTATAGTGCTTGATGTTGAGTTACTCTTCTGGGGTTGGAGTTCTCGCTTTTTGCCTCTAGGTGTCGCTGTTTCTTCCTCCTTAAATACACAGATAAAGTTGGATTTTGTAAGTTCCTGGTGCTAGAACATTCCAACAGGAAGGGAGGGGGGGGGGTTACCTTATAAGTTGTGTGGTGCTGATTAAGATATTCCGGAATTGAGGATTCGCTTTGTGTCTCCACATATGACCCTGCTGCCTGGTTCTAGAGTGAATACATCTGGTTAGTAATAGATTGGGTTTTTCTCTATCGGCTGGATGCTGTGTAATACTGAGGTGGGTCACCTTGTTGGTAATGCACAGTGATGGACACACTTGCTTCTTGTATGTAATTCCACTTTTTGTGATTTCTGTGAATATATATAATGGTCCTAATTAATTAATTCTTGTAGTCGTTCAGTCAATTCAGGGATAAATAGGTATCACTTCTCCTAAACCTGCGATTAGTTTGCAGAAATATGCTTATACTACTGACTCGCTTGCAGTGACTGTGTTTGGTCTCCCGCTGTTTCCTCCTGGGCTCCTGCCGTGTCTGGGCGGCCCGAAGTGGTTCACATGTGCCCTGGTCACCGACACAGCGTCCCTCTTCTGGGTGAGGTTGTCACTCGGCGTGTGCTCTTCCAGGAAGTGCGTCACCTGCTGGAGCTGTCGGGGGTCACGTCAGTCACTGGGCGGTGCTGAGCTGTGTCTGATTGTGAGTGGAGTGGGCGGGATCAACGTGTTTCATAGGCTCCGCCTACTTCATCGGGATACCCGCCCCCCTCTCAAGC
Source organism: Allobates femoralis (assembly GCA_033576535.1). Classification (NCBI taxonomy): domain Eukaryota; kingdom Metazoa; phylum Chordata; class Amphibia; order Anura; family Aromobatidae; genus Allobates; species Allobates femoralis. Next base: position 7,542,943 of record JARQOC010000005.1, read on the forward strand.
CTTTCTTATGTACTTGAAAAACCCAATCTATTACTAACCAGATGTATTCACTCTAGAACCAGGCAGCAGGGTCATATGTGGAGCCTTTCTTATGTACTTGTCTCTCCCCTCTGATTGGTTAGCCTCTCATGATCCTGTCATCTGGACTAAATGGGGGTATTAAATACCTAAGAATTGCTGGCTTTGTGGGGCTTTTTTTTTAATACCCTTATTCAGTTTTTCAAACCATAATAGTTTGGTACGTGCTTGATCATTACACCTTCTCTATTACTAAAACTACACCTAGTGAAACAAGCGTGCACGGGTTTCACTCATTGATCCTCAGCAGCTACCACAACTACCCCTAGAGGGTTAGTTGACACCAATAGGTTAGCTCCAGTACCCCCAAATTATACAAAGTAGAAAGTAACCAGGGTGGCCTTGAGGAAGCCCCTGCCACCCACCCCCCCGGGTGTCTCACCTCATGTGCCTCTGTGTAAAATGCGGCTCAAGGCACCCAGAGATAGAGTTTCTGCTCCTGATGTGGACTCAAGGATCCCACTGCCAGCGCTGCAGGCTGGGATGCAGAGGAGCAAAAAGAAGAGAAGAAAAAGAAAAAAAGGCCCACGCAATATAGGCCCGAGTGATTGGTCAATTCAGCGGGCACGGGGGGAGGACGGGGTACCTCCACCTCTCCCTGGCCCCTGCCACGTGGCCCACGTCTTCCTCCTCCTACTTTGGACCACACCAGTGGAGGAGAGGCCTCGGGTACGTGTAGGACCCATGGTGGGATGTGGACTACCGGGACCTCAAGGGCTTCACAGAAGGCTGGAACATCTGCAGGGGTGCGCAGGGAAGCGGTCTTTCCTTCCTTCCTGGCGGTCAGGGCAAATGGGAACCCCCATCTATATGGAATGTGGTGTTCTTGGAGGACCAGAAGTAAGGGCCTGAGGTGTCTCTGTTTCTGTAGAGTTATACGGGAGGGGTCCGGGAGCTGGACCTCAGTGCCACGATATGTGGGGATTTGATTGCGGATCCTGGCCTTAGACATGATCAACTCTTTAGTGACAAAGTCATGGATGCAGCATATGATATCCTGGGGTTGTGCGGACATATTCTTGGGCTGTAGCGCCCTGTGAGCTCTGTCCAATTTAGTAATATTGGTTGGAGATGCTCCCAGCATGTCATTAAAGATGTTTTGTAAGATAGAGTCAGGGGATTCAGAGTCTTTCGGCCTCAGGCACTCCACGTACACGTATATTGCACCTGCGGCCCCTGTTGTCTAAGTCCTCTAAATGGGACTGCATAGCCTCTATAACTTTTTGCTGTGAGGACACTAGCTGATGTAGCTCTACCAGGTGCTTTCTGGTGGAGTTATGTTGTAGCGACCGGTGGTAAGGCCGCGGGTGTGTGTGTATGATCTTTCTCAACAGAATCCCCATACTCAGATTTAACCGGTAGTAACATTTCTTTACTGTAAAACATATCTATATCACAGTCAACCGAACTATATGCGCACTTGTATATATTAGAGTCTCTGGATCTTCACTTCTTCCGGGTACGCAGCAAGAAAAGAAAAAAACACAACAATGAAGGTATCTTTCCCTAACTTTCCCTAAAATCACGTACCAGTCTATCACAGAAGAAGATGTCGCTCCCACGTAGCAGGCCTGGGGATCTCACGATGACGGGTCCCGGTGCAGCGCTGAAGGGGGAAACTCCTCAGTCTTCTTCTTTGGTCTTCTTCCGCAGGTAACAGATTTTTGTTAGTCTCTCTCTCTGTCCTGGGGCACACCGAGCAGCAGAAGGGAGCCCACAGCAGCACAGAAGTCTCTCTCAGTCTCAGGGGCACCCCGAGCAGCAGGAGGGAGATCACGGCAGTACAACTGGCTCCCTTATGTCGGTCACGGCCCCTGCACATGCACTCTGGGTGCTCGGCGGGCAAGGTTTTGCAGAGCGACCAGAGTCACAGCACCAAAGTCCAGTGGCCCAGGATCAGTCACGGGGGCTTCTGCGGGGTGATTTTTCCGGCAAGGTGTAGCAAAGTAGCCCTCTTTCAACAGCCATCCACACGCAGGTCTCCCCTTGCTCAGCTCTGGATCTGCACTGACTTCCTGCACTTTTTGTTCCTGAGCACAAGGCTGTTGTGGGAGGGGATAAGCAGTCTGTGTGATTATTTCTGCAGAAATGTCAGCACTTGTCCACAAGGGGGCAGCAGCGGACTGTGCACAGTTCATTTCCATATCCATTTCTATGATACAGTCTGAATTGCACACCTCATTACATACCCCCCCACTTAAAGGTTGACAGTCCCTGTCAACAACCATCGGCTCCAAGGCAGTGATGGCTGTTGATATCACAGGGATTGATCTCCGGCGGAGTAGGGACCTCTGTTGGGGGAAACCGTCATCCCCCCGTTCACCTTCGCTCCCTTGTTCAGGGCTCACAATATCTCCAATAAACTCAGTCAAGTTTTCTACCCGGGGAGAGTAGGATCGCCGGCGGTAGCGGCGCCGGTTGGGGGCAAATCTGCTTCCTTTAACGGGAACACCCCCAGGACCGGTGACGTCGGCGGCCTCTGTACCCTTCTCTCCCTTCACAACATCAAACTGTACCATCTCCCCATCACCAACGCTGCGGAGGCACTTACGAGGATTGTTACACTTTATGGCAGTCTGATGTACAAACACGTCATCCTTTGTGTCATTCCTGTTGATGAAGCCATACCCATCGCGGACATTAAACCACTTCACCGTCCCCTGGACCCGAGTGGCCAGTACTTGCTTATCGGTCTGGCTCTGTCTCTTCACACCCTTTTCCCTGATCTTCCCTGCCGAGCGAGCCGCTTTGGCTGGGGCGTCTAGTTTAAAGGTGGCTGCTGTTGTGGGGCATGACTTGCTGGTTCTGGTATATCGGACCACGGGTGGAGGATGCGGACAACGGTTTGCCCTATCGCGGGGTTCGCCGCATGTCCAGCACCTTCCCATAGGCCGGCTGGGTTGCTGTCTCGCTTGCCTGTCCGCCTGTTGGTCTAGCATGAGCTGTAGCTGTAGTATCTGTTTCTGCAACTCTGCTACTATCTGCTTCAATTCTTCCGTGTCACTGCTCGGACTGCTGGCACCGGATATGGACCTGCAGGCCGTAGTATAAGTCTGGTTATAAGCTACTACCGGGAGGAGATTCTGTTGATCACACATCCTGCCGACTACGCCAGATGAAGCGACCGGTGGTAAGGCCGCGGGTGTGTGTGTATGATCTTTCTCAACAGAATCCCCATACTCAGGTTTAACCGATAATAACGTTTCTTTACTGTAAAACATGTTTATATCACAGTCAACCGAACTATATGCGCACTTGTATATATTAGAGTCTCTGGATCTTCACGTCTTCCGGGTACGCAGCAAGAAAAAAACACAACAATGAAGGTATCTTTCCCTAACTTTCCCTAAAATCACGTACCAGTCTATCACAGAAGAAGATGTCGCTCCCACGTAGCAGGCCTGGGGATCTCACGATGACGGGTCCCGATGCAGCGCTGAAGGGGAAACTCCTCAGTCCTCTTCTTTGGTCTCCTTTCGCAGGTAACGGAATTTTTCTTTGTTAGTCTCTCCCAGTCTCAGGGCACACCGAGCAGCAGAAGGGAGCCCACAGCAGCACAGAAGTCTCTCTCAGTCTCAGGGGCACCCCGAGCAGCAGGAGGGAGATCACGGCAGTACAACTGGCTCCCTTATGTCGGTCACGGCCCCTGCACATGCACTCTGGGTGCTCGCGGGCAAGGTTTTGCAGAGCGGCCAGAGTCACAGCACCAAAGTCCAGTGGCCCAGGATCAGTCACGGGGGCTTCTGCGGGGTGATTTTTCCAGCAAGGTGTAGCAAAGTAGCCCTCTTTCAACAGCCATCCACACGCAGGTCTCCCCTTGCTCAGCTCTGGATCTGCACTGACTTCCTGCACTTTTTGTTCCTGAGCACAAGGCTGTTGTGGGAGGGGATAAGCAGTCTGTGTGATTATTTCTGCAGAAATGTCAGCACTTGTCCACAAGGGGGCAGCAGCGGACTGTGCACAGTTCATTTCCATATCCATTTCTATGATACAGTCTGAATTGCTCACCTCATTACAATGTTCCTCTTCCACAACCTCAATCCTCCCATTTAAGTGCTGCAGATCCTGCCTCACACTTGCCATTGCGGGCCCCACAAATGTCTTTGACCTGATTAATGAGGGTCTTAAAATCCTCTTTAGATGGTAGAGCTGCCAGAATATTCTGCCAATCTTGGGGGGGAGGGGCTGTCCCCCTGTGGCTGCCACAGGCCTGTGAGTTAGGAGGTAGTTAGTTGTATGATATGGCTGGTGGGGATAGTAGTATCCCTGTTAGGGCTGCATATAACGTAACGGGTGTCCTGAATATTTCCCCATCCAGGGTCCCCTTGCTGCAGAGTAGGTCTGCCTGAGTGGGTGGGCTGAGATGAGGGGTAGAGAAGAGGGGGCCCATCATCCCCCTCCTGTTGTACCTCTGAGCTGCTTATAGCAGTGGTGTCTTTCTGGCCTCCACTGTGTCCTGCTTCCTCCATGTGTCACTCATCCCCCCAGCATAGCTGATGGGTCCTCCTCCTCCCCACCACCATCTGCCTCCTGTGTGTGGTCTTGCTGCAGAGGATTGCACAGGGGAGACTCCTCCTTCTCACCATGTGCCTCCAAAGATGGTGCTTGTGATTCCTCTTGGACCTGTTCCAGGCCCAGAAAAGCATCCAGAGCTGTCCACTGAGCTGGCAGGCCCGCCACTGGTTGCTGCGGGGCTTTGGGACGTCTGGGGCCCATGCTGGTGGCGAATCCCGGGGATGCTGGTGGTTGTAGTGCTTAATTAGCTGTGAGCTGGCAGGAGCCTCTCTTCAGCACGTCTGCTCAGCTCAGCATCTGGACATGCCCCTCCGCTTAAACGTTACTTAACAAAAACCACATCTAGTATAAAAGTAGAAAAGAGTCCAATTGTCAAGAGTGCAAAGTTCAATGCTCACTATTCTGCATTATTTACTTCTAAAATCTCTGCATATAAAACCAATAGGGAGTACTCAGGGTACTCAACTATGTACACTCAAAGTTTATAATATGCATTGTCCACAATATCAAAAGTATTTTTAAATCAACAAAGCATATCAAGCAATAGGGGGGAAGGCTACACACACATTCAGGATTGGGATGGGGACACCAAGGGTAACATCACATTCTCACTTACTCAGAAGCTGTTGATGTCCCAGTTCGATCACTCCTCCTTCTTTCCTTCCTCCTTTGGCACCTTCCATGGCAAGTTCTCCTGTTGCGCACAGTCTCTGCGGTTTCCTGTTCTGGGGCCGCTGCATCTGTAGGATCCAGGTACGCATCTGATGCTGTTGCAGCTGCGGGCTCTCTCAGGGATAGTCTCTTTACACGCATGCCATTTGGACCTCGCTCTCCTGCTCTGCCACCAGCATCTTAGGATCTCCCCGCTCACCTCCTGCGTTGAGGGCGCCAGAATCATCGGCTCCGGCAGGCCTAGGCAACTCTCCTCCAAGGCCCCTAGCAAATCGTCCATCCTCATCGGCCCTGTACGTGCTCCTGCAGGCCGGGAATCTGCTCCGCGACCACCCGTCCGGGTGCCAATTCCTCCTCTGGGGACTCGCTCTTCTCCTCGCCCGGGTTCCTCCACTGACTCTCGCTGCCGTGGGCCCGTCGGGATCAGCCTCAATATCCCCCTCCTTTTATCCATCTCTGGGTAGTGTAGCACATCTGTCCGGATGTCTACATAAGATGGCCGCTGTACTCCTCGTGATTCACTCTCTTCCTCCCTTCCTGGGGCATCGCCGATTCTTGCCGCATCGTTGGCCGACCTGCCCCCAGGTCGGGCTACATCAAGATGATTGGCATTGCGCTCCCCTGGAGCGAAGGGTGGCAGGGTGTGAATCTTCTTTTCCCGCTCCTGGCTGGCTCGACCCATGATAAGGGGCACTGGCACGCCCCGCGGGATGCACATGGCGTCAATCTTTTAGGGCCGCCATTATGGGGTTCGCATTAACAGAGTCCAAACACAAGTCCAATAAAGTCTTTTTGGCACACAGTACCCGGTTTTAACAGGCATGGTATCCTGTTCATGACACCAGTAAAACTGATGCACCCCCTGGCTATGGGGTATTCGGGAACCAGGCCGGTGCTGTCTGGAATCATGGTAGTTGTGACCCTGTCCCGTGGCCTGGGATCAGTCCAAAAAGGGGATATATACAGGGAATGATTTGTCGTGACGCCACCCAGAGTATGTGGGTAATAGAACCACCGCTGCCGGATTCCTGCTGGGGATGGTGACTTGGGGCAGCGTGGATGGTAAGCCCTCCTCGGGTAGGGCTGAGGGTCCCCAGGGCAGGTGTAGTCGTAGTGGAGGCACGTAGTGAGGGTTTGTGCTCTGTACAAGTCACTTACTTTGCTGCTGCAGCTCTCCACACTACTGGTTGTCTTAGTGCTGGACGTGGTGTTCTAGCCAGTGTGCAGGGATGGCAATCTAGCTCCTCAGGCAGGACTTCTCTGCGACACTGCAAGTAAACAGTCTCAGGCAAGTGTGAGTTTACTGGGTACTTTACTTCAGATCTTTCACAGCACAACAGTTCACTGTTACAGTTCTTTTCAGTACGGTTCACACAAGTCACACTTAAACACTTCAGCACTGCTTCGGGTTACTCAGACTGTGCAGCTCAGGTAGCGTGTCTGTGTTGCTCCCTCAAAGTTCTTTCAGGCCCTTCTCTCAATATAACGTAGTACCTCACCCCCGGGTTCAGTCTGGTCGTCGCGGACTCACGGGTGAATATATTTCCCTTGCAGTCAGGGTCACCAGTCCTAGTGTGGAGCCCACTGAGATGGGATACTCGGTACCGGACCGGGGTACTGCTAGGGATATCATGGCAGTCTTGGTCTGGACCTTGTCCCGGATTCTCACAAGTAAAGGGGTATTTACAAGGATTAGTCTGTCATGACGCCACTCACGAGTTGTGGTCAGTGATGGACCACCGCTGCAGTGCAGCTCTGCCAGGAGGATGGAGGGATGGATGGGCTGCAGCTGGATGGATGAGCCTGCCGTGGGTCGGGCTGCTCCTGGCAGGGTAAAAGGTATGTAAAGGAAAGTTCAGTATACCTGGAATCAGACACTGAAACTGAAGCAGGGTTCACCGGGTTTACTCTCAAGTTCTTCAGTGCAAGCAGTTTACAACACAGTTCGCAGTACAGTTCTATTCACAACGCCATTAACTCCGGACACTTGAACCCTCTGCAGCCAGGCTGTCGCTTTGTGACCCCTCACTCCTTCTATTAACCTTTTAGGCTGTTCTTCCTAGCGGATTGTATGGCGGCAGCTCGGTACCTTGTATGTAGCTTCTCCCTATATGTGTGGGCAGTAAGCCGGGTCCTCGTGGTTGCTGCTGTGCCTCCAACCCTGTAGTAGGAACTCCAACTTGGAATTAAAGTTCCTCGTTGGTTTGTCTGGGGAGCCGGAAATGACTTCAGTCCCCCTCAGAGCCGACACTCTGGTGTTTGCCTAGCCTTCAGTAACCCTGTTTCCCAAGGGCTTACTAGGCTCCTTCTAACCCGTGCGACTTCCAGTTACAATCAGGGAATCTATCCTGCCTGTAGTTGGTTGGTGCTGCCGGATCACTCCAGGTCTCTGTACAGCAGCACTCGCCTCGGCGTCCTCGTCTTCCGTCAGGGTGTCCAGCAATGGCGACTGCACACCATCCGGTTTACTGCCCCACCTTTCCTGGCCGTCGACTTCCTCTTCAGCCTCCGCCAGCTTCTCATTGGTAGGTGCACTTGCGGGCGGAGGCTCTTCCTTGGGATTGATGGCTGGCTCCCCCGGAGTTAAGGGGAGCCAGGGCGGGCCTTTCTTTTCCCGCTTTGGACCTGGCCAGCCCACGATGAGGGGTCTGGGCACGCCTCCCCTGCACATGACTTCTGGCTCCCATGGCCGCCATTAAGCCCCTATTTGGCGGGAAAAGTCCAAAACACGATTTTTAGGTGCACGGGGTCCAGTTCTTTTGGACCGGGTCCATCCAGTTTGTGACGCCAATTTGTGGAGCCCGCTGGGACAGGGTACTCGGTACCGGACCGGGGTACTGCTGGGGATATCACGGCGGCCTTGGTCCAGACCGTGTCCCGGGTTCTCACAAGTAAAGGGGTATTTACAAGGATCAGTTTGTCGTGATGCCACCCACGGGTTGTGGTCAGTGATGGGACCACCGCTGCAGCGCAGTTCTGCCAGGAGGATGGAGGGATGGATGGGCTGCAGCTAGATGGATGAGCCCGCCGCGGGTCGGGCTGCTCCTGGCAGGGTAAGAAGGACAATAACAGTTCTGTATACCTGGAATCAGACACGGACACTGAAGCAGGGTTCACCAGCTTTACTTTCAAGTTCTTCAAAGTTGCACAAGGCACGGTACAGTTCTCAACACAGTTCACAGTGCAGTTAACTCCGGTAACACTCAACCCTTTGCAGCCAGGCTGTCGCTCTGTGACCCCCTCTGTGACCCCTCACTCCTTCTAAGTGTCCTTTCAGGCTGTTCTCTCCCTCTCTGTTCTCTCCGTAGTTTGTATGGCGGCAGCTCGGCCCCTTATGAGTCCTCGTGGTTGCTGCTGTGCCTTCAACCCTTGTGTTGGGAACTCCAACCTGGAGTTAAAGCTCCCCATCGGTCTGTCTGGGAAGCCAGTGTGGAGCTTCAGTTCCCCTCAGAGCCGACACTCTAGTGTGTGCCTAGCCTGCAGTAACCCTATCTTCCAAGGTGTTACCAGGCTCCCTCTAACCCATGTGATTCCAGTACAATCAGGAAAACTACTCCGCTGGTAGTTGGTCAGTGCTGCCGTGTTCCTTGGACCCGGTGATACCGGTCCGGTCTCTTTCCTCACAATCCCTGGGATACTGGCTATAGACGAACTTTCTCTCCATGGTTTCTGTGATTCTGTGGATTCTGCGTCTCCAGGGAGCCCAATCCCACCGGGATGTGTCACTTTCTTCTGGTCTTTACCTCTCGGCTCACTCTGGCCTACTAACTCCTTCCTCCTCTTTTCCTCCTTTTGTGCTCTTTGTCACCTGATCTACATTCCCCACCCACTTGCTCTCTAAACCCACCACCCCTTGCCCGCCTAGAGTCCCGGGCTCCGTGTTGGGTGCTGTCCTCCTGTGGGTGTGTGTGCTGTGAGGGTGTTTGTTGCACAAACCGTCTACCTTCTGCCTGGCTGCAGTTCCCTATGTGGCAACCTTGGCGCACTGGCGCCACAAAGCTAACTCCTCCACCATATTTGTTGTTAGGGCGGGGTGTGTGGGAAAGACTGAGTCCACCATAAGAAAGTGCAGCGGGAGAGGCTGTATCAGAGGGGGTGAGCCTTGTTTCAGTGATTCAAAGGAATGCTAGCTTGTTGGTGATATAGAGGTCATGGATGAATGAGAGCTTATTGCAGACAGTGGGAGTTCCATAGGGCTCCAGGTAGAGGGACTGGGGGAGCAGGAGTAGGATGAATGAGGTTGTTTGGGTTGCGAAGGTTGGTGTTGGATCGTGGATATGGTGTGGAGGTGAGTATGGGAACGTGGTGGGAAGGACGAGGATTAGGGGATATGTCACCGGCAAGTAGGAGAAGCAGGGAGAGGGATAGAAGGTGGGTGCAGGAGAGCTTACGAAATGGGCGTGGGTGTTTGGAGACAGAGGATTGAATGTGAAGGAAGAGTTCAGAGGAGGGGGTGAGATGGCTGGGAGGAATGGAGGGAGAAATCACTAATTTGTTGTTGGGTGGGGGGATCGGAGGAGTTAGGAGGAAGTGTAGTAGTATGGGAGTGAAGGTGAAAAGTAGCAGAAACATTGTATACAGTGACTATGGAATGCAGTAGATAGAGATGGGATATAGTAGGGGTGAAGGTTCAGGGAGGGGTCGGTTGCAGCCAGGGTCAGTAGCAGCAGGGGGATGAGCAGCGATGATGAAGTCGAAGCATGCAAGGACAAAACAGGTAGAGGAGAGACGTGGGAAGGGGTGAGGTGCACCTAGGGATCAGGTATAGTGAGGGGACAGGTGCTGGGGAGGGGTGAGCGGTAGAGATGAAAATGTGCAGGACAGGACAATGAATAACACGTAGAGATGAGATGCAGCAGGGGGTGAGTTGCAGGCAGACATTTGATGCAGCAGGGGGACAGATGCAGCAGGGATGAGCAATAGCAGTGAAGACGTACATGTCCAGACCAATGCGTAGCACGGAGGGAGGAGATGCAGCTGGGGACCAGATGCAGCGAGGGGTCAGATGCAGCGGATGGATGAGTAATAGTGGTTAAGCTGTACCAAGTCAAACAAATGTTCAACATTGAGATGAGATGCAGCCGGGGATGGAGCCAGGGATCTGATGCAGCGAGGGGATGAGATGCAGCCTGGGAACAAATGCAGCCAGGGGACAGAAGCAGCGAAGAGAAGTCTTACAGGGTGATGATTGATGGTTTATCAGCTGGTGGTGGCTGTCAGCAGGGTTGGTGATGGAGCGTGGCACGGATGAGATGAGATGCAGCCACAGATGAGGTGCTATGCAGCCATGGATGAGATGCAGCCGGCGATCAGAATGCAGCCGGATATCAAATGCAGTTGAGGGTCGGATGCAGCCTAGGAGCAGATTCAGCCGGGGGTCGGATGTCGCCCGGGGTCAGGTGCAGCCAGGGATCAGGTGTAACCCGGGATCATATGCAACCAGGGATCAGATGTTGCCTGGGTTCGGGTGCAGCCAGGGATCAGATGTCCCCTGGGGTCGAATGCAGCCAGGGATCAAATGTGGCAGGGGATAGCTGAAGCCAGGGATGTCCCTGTAGGGTAGACTAGGTTAGGCATCCTGCGTAGTTTTAGAGCTGTAGTATAGTGAGCCGTGGCTTCTGCAGCTCTCGGGAGCCCACAACTGCGGGCCGTGGCTTCGGTCGGTGGACTGGGCCGCAAGTTCCCTGATGGGCCCGGATGGAGGGTCGTGGAGCTCCCGAGGGCCCGACTGCTCATGGTAGACCCAGGGGTTCTTGTGCGGGGTATGGGAGGATGGGTGGTGGAGCAGTGGTCGCGGGTATAGCTTGTAGGAAGACCGCACCGCGGTGACCGCCTAGACTTCAGGTCCCAGTACCTTCAATGAGCTGTCTTCCAGGCCGCAGGTGTCAGCTCGGGGCTGTGTCCTCTTGAGCCGCCGTTGATGGGAGCAGCCGATGGATGCGGGCTGGCGGGTGCAGGAGCTGCGTAGAGGGCTGGGATGCAGCAGTGAGCCGGGTCTAGGACGCTTCGTCCCGCTCAACAGACCCAGTTCTGTGTCCTGTAGCTGCAGTATTCAGCGGGGCACCGTATGATGGTGCCACCACTGCGTTCCTGCCGCTGAGTGGGTCCAGCATAGATGTTGGGCCGGGGAGAAGAGCGACCTCAGCCTCAGACTGCGACCGGGTTTGTGAGCGATGGTCCACACATGTGGACAGGACTGCGTAGGGGGTGGTGGAGGTGGTATGGTGGCTATGTGAGGGGCCAGATGTGATTAGATGGGGTGGATTGGGCCTACCGGTCTGGAGCCTCCTCACATGCGCCCATCACCCTCAGCGGCCAGACATCTCTGTGTGAGGGTAAATAGTGCCGTACTAACTGAATGCCCTACCAATGTGTGAGCGTAAATAATGCCATACTAACTGAATGCCCTACCAATGTGAGAGAGTAAACAATGCCATACTAACTGAATGCCATACCAATGTGTGAGAGTAAACAATGCCATACTAACTGAATGCCGTGCCAATGTGTGAGAGTAAACAATGCCCTACTAACTGAATGTCCTACCAATGTGTGAGAGTAAACAATGCCCTACTAACTGAATGTCCTACCGATGTGTGAGAGTAAACAATGCCCTACTAACTGAATGCCCTACCAATGTGTGAGAGTAAACAATGCCATACTAACTGAAATCCCTACCAATGCGTGAGAGTAAACAATGCCATACTAACTGAATGCCCTACCAATGTGTGAGAGTAAACAATGCCCTACTAACTGAATGATGTACCAATGTATGTGAGTAAGCAATGCCATGCTAACTGAATGTCCTACCAATGTGTGAGAGTAAACAATGCCATACTAACTGAATGTCGTACCAATGTGTGAAAGTAAACAATGCCATACTAACTGAATGCCGTACCAATGTGTGAGAGTAAACAATGCCATACTAACTGAATGCCCTACTAATGTGTGAGAGTAAACAATGCCATACTAACTGAATGCCTTACCAATGTGTGAGAGTAAACAATGCCGTACTAACTGAATGCCCTACCAATGTGTGAGAGTAAACAATGCCATACTAACTGAATGTCCTACCAATGTGTGAGCATAAACAATGCCATACTAACTGAATGTCCTACCAATGTGTGAGAGTAAACAATGACATACTAACTGAATGCCGTACCAATGTGTGAGAGTAAACAATGCCGTACTAACTGAATGACCTACCAATGTGTGAGAGTAAACAATGCCATACTAACTGAATGCCGTACCAATGTGTGAGAGTAAACAATGCCATACTAACTGATTGCCCTACCAATGTGTGAGCATAAACAATGCCATACTAACTGAATGTCTTACCAATGTGTGAGAGTAAACAATGCCATGCTAACTGAATGCCGTACCAATGTGTAAGAGTAAACAATGCCCTACTAACTGAATGCCCTACCAATGTGTGAGAGTAAAAAATGCCATACTAACTGAAAGCCCTACCAATGTGTGGAAGTAAACAATGCCCTACTAACTTAATGATGTACCAATGTGTGAGAGTAAACAATGCCCTACTAACTGCATGTCCTACCAATGTGTGAGAGTGAACAATGCCATACTAACTGAATGTCCTACTAATGTATGAGAGTAAACAATGCTATACTAACTGAATGTCCTACCAATGTGTGAGCATAAACAATGCCATACTAACTGAATGTCCTACCAATGTGTGAGAGTAAACAATGACATACTAACTGAATGCCGTACCAATGTGTGTGAGAGTAAAACAATGCCGTACTAACTGAATGCCCTACCAATGTGTGAGAGTAAACAATGCTATACTAACTGAATGTCCTACCAATGTGTTAGAGAAAACAATGCCGTACTAACTGAATGCCCTACCAATGTGTGAGAGTAAACAATGGCATACTAACTGAATGTCCTACCAATGTGTGAGCATAAACAATGCCATACTAACTGAATGTCCTACCAATGTGTGAGAGTAAACAATGACATACTAACTGAATGCCGTACCAATATGTAAGAGTAAACAATGCCGTACTAACTGAATGCCCTACCAATGTGTGAGAGTAAACAATGCCATACTAACTGAATGCTGTACCAATCTGTGAGAGTAAACAATGCCATACTAACTGATTGCCCTACCAATGTGTGAGTGTAAACAATGCCATACTAACTGAATGCCGTACCAATGTGTGAGAGTAAACAATGCCCTACTAACTGAATGTCCTACCAATGTGTGAGAGTAAACAATGCCATACTAACTGAATGCCCTACCAATGTGTGAGAGTAAACAATGCCATACTAACTGAATGCCCTACTAATGTGTGAGAGTAAACAATGCCATACTAAACTGAATGCTGTACCAATGTGTGAGTGTAAACAATGCCCTACTAACTGAATGCCGCACCCATGTGTGAGAGTAAACAATGCCATACTAACTGAATGCCGTATCAATGTGTGAGAGTAAACAATGCTCTACTAACTGAATGCCGTACCAATGTGTGAGTGTAAACAATGCCATACTAACCGAATGCCGTACCAATGTGTTAGAGTAAACAATGCCCTACTAACTGAATGCCGTACCAATGTGTGAGAGTAAACAATGCCTTACTAACTGAATGCCGTACCAATGTGTGAGAGTAAACAATGCCATACTAACTGAATGCCGCACCAATGTGTGAGAGTAAACAATGCCATACTAACTGAATGACCTACCAATGTGTGATATTAAACAATGCTCTACTAACTGAATGCCGTACCAATGTGTGAGAGTAAACAATGCCTTACTAACTGAATGCCGTACCAATGTGTGAGAGTAAACAATGCCATACTAACTGAATGCCGCACCAATGTGTGAGAGTAAACAATGCCATACTAACTGAATGACTACCAATGTGTGATAGTAAACAATGCTCTACTAACTGAATGCCGTACCAATGTGTGAGAGTAAACAATTCCCTACTAACTGAATGCCCTACCAATGTGTGAGAGATAAACAATGCTCTACTAACTGAATTCCGTACAAATGTGTGAGTGCAACCAATGCCATAGTAACTGAATGCCGAACCAATGTGTGAGAGTAAACAATGCCCTAATAACTGAATGCCCTACCAATGTGTGAGAGTAAATAATGCCTTACTAACTGAATGCCATACCAATGTGTGAGAGTAAACAATGCCCTACTAACTGAATGCCGTACCTATGTGTGAGAGTAAACAATGCCATACTAACTGCCCTACCAATGTGTGAGAGTAAAAAATGCCATACTAACGGAATGCCGTACCATTGTATGAGTGTATACAATGCCATACTAACTGAATGCAGTACCAATGTGTGAGAGTAAACAATGCCCTACTAACTGAATGCTGTACCAATGTGTGAGCTTATATGTCTTGCTAACTGAATGCCCTACCAATGTGTGAGAGTAAACAATGCCATAATAACTGAATGCCGTACCAGTGTGTGAGTGTAAACAATGACCTACTAACTGAATGATGTACCAATGTGTGAGTGTAAACAATGCCATACTAACTGAATGTCCTACCAATGTGTGACTATAAACAATGCCATACTAACTGAATGCTGTACCAATGTGTGAGAGTTAACAATGCCCTACTAACTGAATGCCCTTCCAATGTGTGAGAGTAAACAATGCCATACTAACTGAATGCGCTTCCAATGTGCGAGAGTAAACAATGCCATACTAACTGAATGCTGTACCAATGTGTGAGTGTAAACAATGCCATACTAACTGAATGCTGTACCAATGTGTGAGAGTAAACATGCCATACTAACTGAATGTCCTACCAATGTGTGAGCGTAAACAATGCCATACTAACTGAATGTCTTACCAATGTGTGAGTGTAAACAATGCCTTACTAACTGAATGCCGTACCAATGTGTGAGAGTAAACAATGCCATACTAACTGAATGCCCTACTAATGTGTGAGAGTAAACAATGCCATACTAACTGAATGCCGTACCAATGTGTGAGAGTAAACAATGCCCTACTAACTGAATGTCCTACCAATGTGTTAGAGTAAACAATGCCCTACTAACTGAATGTCGTACCGATGTGTGAGTGTAAATAATGCCTTACTAACTGAATGCCGTACCAATGTGTGAGAGTAAACAATGCCATACTAACTGAATGCCCTACCAATGTGTGAGAGTAAACAATGCTCTACTAACTGAATGCCGTACCAATGTGTGAGTGTAAACAATTCCCTACTAACTGAATGCCCTACCAATGTGTGAGAGTAAACAATGCCATACTAACTGAATGCCGTACCAATGTGTAAGTGTAAACAATGCCATACTAACTGAATGCCGTACCAATGTGTGAGTGTAAACAATGCCCTACTAACTGAATGCCGTACCAATGTAAGAGATTAGACAATGCTGTACTAACTGAATGCTGTACCAATGTGGGAAAGTAAACAATGCCCTACTAACTGAATGTCCTACAATGTGTGAGTGTAAACAATGTCATGCTAACTGAAATGCCATACTAACTGAATGCCGTACCAATGTGAGAGTAAACAATGCCCTACTAACTGAATGCCGTACCAATGTAAGAGATTAGACAATGCTGTACTAACTGAATGCTGTACCAATGTGGGAAAGTAAACAATGCCCTACTAACTGAATGTCCTACAATGTGTGAGTGTAAACAATGCCATACTAACTGAATGCCGTACCAATGTGTGAGTGTAAACAATGCCATACTAACTGAATGCCCTACCAATGTGTGAGACTAAACAATGCCATACTAACTGAGTGCCATACCAATGTGTGAGTGTAAACAATGACCTACTAACTGAATGATGTACCAATGTGTGAGTGTAAACAATGACGTACTAACTGAATGTCCTACCAATGTTTGACTGTAAACAATGCCATACTAACTGAATGCTGTACCAATGTGTGAGAGTTAACAATGCCCTACTAACTGAATGCCCTTCCAATGTGTGAGAGTAAACAATGCCATACTAACTGAATGCTGTACCAATGTGTGAGAGTAAACATGCCATACTAACTGAATGTCCTACCAATGTGTGAGCGTAAACAATGCCATACTAACTAAATGCCGTACCAATGTGTGAGAGTAAACAATGCCATACTAACTGAATGCTGTACCAATGTGTGAGAGTAAACATGCCATACTAACTGAATGTCCTACCAATGTGTGAGCGTAAACAATGCCATACTAACTAAATGCCGTACCAATGTGTTAGAGTAAACATGCCATACTAACTGAATGTCTTACCAATGTGTGAGTGTAAACAATGCCTTACTAACTGAATGCCGTACCAATGCGTGAGAGTAAACAATGCCATACTAACTGAATGCCCTACTAATGTGTGAGAGTAAACAATGCCATACTAACTGAATGCCGTACCAATGTGTGAGAGTAAACAATGCCCTACTAACTGAATGTCCTACCAATGTGTTAGAGTAAACAATGCCCTACTAACTGAATGTCGTACCAATGTGTGAGTGTAAATAATGCCTTACTAACTGAATGCCGTACCAATGTGTGAGAGTAAACAATGCCATACTAACTGAATGCCCTACCAATGTGTGAGAGTAAACAATGCTCTACTAACTGAATGCCGTACCAATGTGTGAGTGTAAACAATTCGCTACTAACTGAATGCCCTACCAATGTGTGAGAGTAAACAATGCCATACTAACTGATTGTCCTACCAATGTGTGAGCGTAAAGAATGCCATACTAACTGAATGCCCTACCAATGTGTGAGAGTAAACAATGCTCTACTAACTGAATGCCGTACCAATGTGTTAGAGTAAACAATGCCCTACTAACTGAATGCCCTTTCAATGTGTGAGAGTAAACAATGCCCTACTAACTGAATGCCGTACCAATGTGTGAGAGTAAACAATGCACTACTAACTGAATGATGTACCAATGTGTGAGAGTAAACAATGCCATACTAACTGAATGTCCTACCAATGTGTGAGTGTAAAGAATGCCATACTAACTGAATGCCGTACCAATGTGTGAGAGTAAACAATGCCATACTAACTGAATGCCCTACAAATGTGTGAGAGTAAACAATGCCCTACAAACTGAATGCCGTACCAATGTGTGAGAGTAACTAATGCCATACTAACTGAATGCCCTACCAATGTGTGAGAGTTAAACAATGCCATACTAACTGAATGCCGTACCAATGTGTGAGAGTAAACAATGCCCTACTAACTGAATGTCCTACCAATGTGTTAGAGTAAACAATGCCCTACTAACTGAATGTCGTACCGATGTGTGAGTGTAAATAATGCCTTACTAACTGAATGCCGTACCAATGTGTGAGAGTAAACAATGCCCTACTAACTGAATGTCCTACCAATGTGTTAGAGTAAACAATGCCCTACTAACTGAATGTCGTACCGATGTGTGAGTGTAAATAATGCCTTACTAACTGAATGCCGTACCAATGTGTGAGAGTAAACAATGCCATACTAACTGAATGCCCTACCAATGTGTGAGAGTAATCAATGCTCTACTAACTGAATGCCGTACCAATGTGTGAGTGTAAAACAATTCCCTACTAACTGAATGCCCTACCAATGTGTGAGAGTAAACAATGCCATACTAACTGAATGCCGTACCAATGTGTGAGTGTAAACAATGCCATACTAACTGAATGCCGTACCAATGTGTGAGTGTAAACAATGCCCTACTAACTGAATGCCGTACCAATGTGTGAGAGTAAACAATGTCATGCTAACTGAAATTGCCATACTAACTGAATGCCGTACCAATGTGAGAGTAAACAATGCCCTACTAACTGAATGCCGTACCAATGTAAGAGATTAGACAATGCTGTACTAACTGAATGCTGTACCAATGTGGGAAAGTAAACAATGCCCTACTAACTGAATGTCCTACAATGTGTGAGTGTAAACAATGCCATACTAACTGAATGCCGTACCAATGTGTGAGTGTAAACAATGCCATACTAACTGAATGCCGTACCAATGTGTGAGACTAAACAATGCCATACTAACTGAGTGCCATACCAATGTGTGAGTGTAAACAATGACCATACTAACTGAATGATGTACCAATGTGTGAGTGTAAACAATGCCGTACTAACTGAATGTCCTACCAATGTTTGACTGTAAACAATGCCATACTAACTGAATGCTGTACCAATGTGTGAGAGTTAACAATGCCCTACTAACTGAATGCCCTTCCAATGTGTGAGAGTAAACAATGCCATACTAACTGAATGCTGTACCAATGTGTGAGAGTAAACATGCCATACTAACTGAATGTCCTACCAATGTGTGAGCGTAAACAATGCCATACTAACTAAATGCCGTACCAATGTGTTAGAGTAAACAATGCCATACTAACTGAATGTCTTACCAATGTGTGAGTGTAAACAATGCCTTACTAACTGAATGCCGTACCAATGCGTGAGAGTAAACAATGCCATACTAACTGAATGCCCTACTAATGTGTGAGAGTAAACAATGCCATACTAACTGAATGCCGTACCAATGTGTGAGAGTAAACAATGCCCTACTAACTGAATGTCCTACCAATGTGTTAGAGTAAACAATGCCCTACTAACTGAATGTCGTACCAATGTGTGAGTGTAAATAATGCCTTACTAACTGAATGCCGTACCAATGTGTGAGAGTAAACAATGCCATACTAACTGAATGCCCTACCAATGTGTGAGAGTAAACAATGCTCTACTAACTGAATGCCGTACTAATGTGTGAGTGTAAACAATTCGCTACTAACTGAATGCCCTACCAATGTTTGAGAGTAAACAATGCCATACTAACTGAATGTCCTACCAATGTGTGAGCGTAAAGAATGCCATACTAACTGAATGCCCTACCAATGTGTGAGAGTAAACAATGCTCTACTAACTGAATGCCGTACCAATGTGTTAGAGTAAACAATGTCCTACTAACTGAATGCCCTTTCAATGTGTGAGAGTAAACAATGCCCTAATAACTGAATGCCGTACCAATGTGTGAGAGTAAACAATGCACTACTAACTGAATGATGTACCAATGTGTGAGAGTAAACAATGCCATACTAACTGAATGTCCTACCAATGTGTGAGTGTAAAGAATGCCATACTAACTGAATGCCGTACCAATGTGTGAGAGTAAACAATGCCATACTAACTGAATGCCCTACAAATGTGTGAGAGTAAACAATGCCTACAAACTGAATGCCGTACCAATGTGTGAGAGTAAATTAATGCCATACTAACTGAATGCCCTACCAATGTGTGAGAGTAAACAATGCCATACTAACTGAATGCCGTACCAATGTGTGAGAGTAAACAATGCCCTACTAACTGAATGTCCTACCAATGTGTTAGAGTAAACAATGCCCTACTAACTGAATGTTGTACCAATGTGTGAGTGTAAATAATGCCTTACTAACTGAATGCCGTACCAATGTGTGAGAGTAAACAATGCCATACTAACTGAATGCCCTACCAATGTGTGAGAGTAATCAATGCTCTACTAACTGAATGCCGTACCAATGTGTGAGTGTAAACAATTCCCTACTAACTGAATGCCCACAAGGTCAGTGGTTGCTTTGTGATGTCTGTCTATCAAGCATTGCTCCCACCCAGCCAGAATCCTGCGCCACACTGATGAGGGGCAACCACCCCGAAACAGCTGTCTGTGGTTGGATACCTAGTCCATGGTAAACCCCTGGCCATATCTTCAAGCTCGCAAGGGTGGATAGTGACTTAAGGGCTACTAATACCCTGGGCTAGGTCCTTCCCTGGTGGGAGAACTGGCTGGTGTCCATGTTGTAGACTCTTAACCGAGGCTCCATGGACTTCATCTGCATATTCAAATTCTAGGGAGCAATGCACTTTGGGTTTCACTGTGTTTGAGTGCTTTAACTGGTGCCCGCAGTGTTATCCTCCACTGGTCTCCACAAGGTCAGTGGTTGCTTTGTGATGACTGTCTATCAAGCATTGCTCCCACCCAGCCAGAATCCTGCGCCACACTGATGAGGGGCAACAACCCCGAAACAGCTGTCTGTGGTTGGATACCTAGTCCATGGTAAACCCCTGGCCATATCTTCAAGCTCGCAAGGCTGGATAGTGACTTAAGGGCTACTAATACCTGGGCTAGGTCCTTCCCTGGTGGGAGAACTGGCTGGTGTCCATGTTGTAGACTCTTAACCGAGGCTCCATGGACTTCATCGCATATTCAAATTCTTGGGAGCAATGCACTTTGGGTTTCACTGTGTTTGAGTGCTTCAACTGGTGCCGCAGTGTTATCCTCCACTGGTCTCCACAAGGTCAGTGGTTGCTTTGTGATGTCTGTCTATCAAGCATTGCTCCCACCCAGCCAGAATCCTGCGCCACACTGATGAGGGGCAACAACCCCGAAACAGCTGTCTGTGGTTGGATACTAGTCCATGGTAAACCCCTGGCCATATCTTCAAGCTCGCAAGGGCTGGATAGTGACTTAAGGGCTACTAATACCTGGGCTAGGTCCTTCCCTGGTGGGAGAACTGGCTGGTGTCCATGTTGTAGACTCTGAACCGAGGCTCCATGGACTTCATCTGCTAACCGAATGCCCTACCAATGTGTGAGAGTAAACAATGCCATACTAACTGAATGCCGTACCAATGTGTGAGTGTAAACAATGCCTACTAACTGAATGCCGCACCAATGTGTGAGTGTAAACAATGCCATACTAACTGAATGCCCTACCAATGTGTGAGACTAAACAATGGCATACTAACTGAGTGCCATACCAATGTGTGAGAGTAATCAATGCCATACTAACTGAATGCCGTACCAATGTGTGAGAGTAAACAATGTCATGCTAACTGAAATGCCATACTAACTGAATGCCGTACCAATGTGTGAGAGTAAACAATGCCCTACTAACTGAATGCCGTACCAATGTGTGAGATTAAACAATGCCGTACTAACTGAATGCCGTACCAATGTGGGAGAGTAAACAATGCCCTACTAACTGACTGTCCTACAATGTGTGAGTGTAAACAATGCCGTTCTAACTGAATGTCCTACCAATGTGTGAGAGTAAACAATGCTCTACTAACTGAATGCCATACCAATGTGTGAGTGCAAACAATGTCCTACTAACTGAATGTCCTACCAATGTGTGAGAGTAAACAATACCCTACTAATTGAATGCTGTACCAATGTGTGAGAGTAAACAATGCCATACTAACTGAATGCCGTACCAATGTGTGAGAGTAACTAATGCCATACTAACTGAATGCCGTACCAATGTGTGAGAGTAAACAATGCACTACTAACTGAATGATGTACCAATGTGTGAGAGTAAACAATGCCATACTAACTGAATGTCCTACCAATGTGTGAGTGTAAAGAATGCCATACTAACTGAATGCCATACCAATGTGTGAGAGTAAACAATGCCATACTAACTGAATGCCCTACAAATGTGTGAGAGTAAACAATGCCCTACAAACTGAATGCCGTACCAATGTGTGAGAGTAACTAATGCCATACTAACTGCATGTCCTACCAATGTGTGAGTGTAAACAATGCCATACTAACTGAATGCCGTACCAATGTGTGAGAGTAATCAATGCCCTACTAACTGAATGTCCTACCAATGTGTTAGAGTAAACAATGCCCTACTAACTGAATGTCGTACCAATGTGTGAGAGTAAACAATGCCATACTAACTGAATACCCTACCAATGTGTGAGAGTAAACAATGCTCTACTAACTGAATGCCGTACCAATGTGTGAGTGTAAACAATTCCCTACTAACTGAATGCCCTACCAATGTGTGAGAGTAAACAATGCCATACTAACTGAATGCCCTACCAATGTGTGAGAGTAAACAATGCCATACTAACTGAATGCCGTACCAATGTGTGAGCGTAAATGTCTTACTAACTGAATGCCCTAACAATGTGTGAGAGTATGCAATGCCTTACTAACTGAATCCCGAACCAATGTGTGAGAGTAAACAATGCCTTCCTAACTGTGATGAATAAGCAGTATTGGTAAGGAATATTGCCATATTCCCCAGATTCCATTCCTCCCAGAAATAAATTTGATAAGAGACATCTCACTCATAAAGAGATAAGCCCATACCTTTTTCTGGCCAGAGGCCATTCATCTCTGGCCAGTGGTAGATTAATTAGCATGAAGATGGAAGCCAACAGGCCACACGAAAGGACTCTTCCTCAACTTTGATATGGTAATCAGCTAGGGAACTTCCTAGGAGATGGAGATTAGGTGACATTTCCAAATCCCCTTGATGCCAGTGGAAGAGGAAACCCATTCAGACAGCTAGACTGAGAGGAGACGAGTTATAACTTTTAATATCTCATAAGCTGTCCACCCTGTGATTATATCGAATGTAAATATGAACTCTACATATCTATACGGTAATAGGGCTATATTTGTATGAATGTAGGATGACTGTAAGCCATGTAAACGTGATATTGGCTAGTAGGATGCTCTCAGAATACTCATGTTTCATATCCAGACGAAGATAAAATCATAACTAAAAATATGAAAGCATTGTCTTCCGTCTGTGATGCCCACGGACACGGCTAGAGCAGATTATAGAGTTTGGATGTCTATATCTCCACTCAGAGGGGTGGGAATTGTGAGACAGCCCAGAGGTGTGAGATGGGTGGAGACAGGGGTCAGCCCATAATGTATAAAAATCAGCTGCCCCATCTCCATATGGTATTTCTTCTGAAGAGGCATTATCCCACCAAAGCCAGAGATTACCCCAGGAACAGACTGGTATCACGCCGCCCTTGTGGTGCCATCAGCACTAAGGTAACTGCTCACATGTGTGTGTAATTCTGTGTATTCCATTTACCCTTTTATTGGCATATCTGACTGTAATATTTGTAACATCTTAATAATAACTGTAAATATTAATATCTAGTGTACCATTAGCGTGATTAAATATATAAATGTAATCTTGAGTTGCTCTTTTTATCTTGATCACGATTCCCACGTCCATGTGCTCATTTAACGCTACCTGGGTTGGTTTCTGACCCGATATAAGCCCGACCACGGACCGGACTTATATATGAGGAGCTGGTGCCAGCATTAGTGCTTGTGTTATTCAGGGCCGCTGGCAGTTGTTATATGCGCTTCTGGCTGCGGGCTAGAAGGCGTATACCACCCTCACTGAGAGGTGCCTTAATAAACCAGCACAGGCAGGGCAGCTGCGGCCCTTCTTTATCCTCAGGCAGTTTTCTGACTGACCTGGGTTTAACAGGAGGCGCTGTGGAGCTGCCAGGATCAGGTCACGATTCACCACAAGTGGTGGCAGCGGTGTGATCAAGATAATAGTGTTGTGGACCCAACTCCCTAGCACTAAGGACTGCTGGCAGTAGCCTTTGCTGTCAGGGTCCTAAGATCAACACAACACTAGACAGTCAGAGTGCAAATATAAGGTGTGTGGGTGCATCAGGTTGCAGCTGCATGTCAGTGACCAGGAGGTGCTAAACTGGCCCAGGGTACCAGGAGCCAAGCGCTGCAGAGGGCACTTGCTGTGGCTGATATGCAAGAGGTGGTGGAGGACACTGTTGGTCTAGGCGAGGAGGATCCCATGCACAGGTCCTCAAGGAGCCAATCCTCAGTGGTCGACCCTGCAGTGGGGCAAATACCCCCTGTCCTCAGCCCCGCAGTGGGCAGATCACCACCCGCTGGTCCCTCCAGCCAGATGGGCTCGGATGCCCTTTTTCGAGCTGCCGTGGCTCGACTTGTAGCTGGAGACCAGAGCGCCTACGAGACCCTCATGGAAGCTGCAGAGCGACTCGCAGAGCGTGAAGCTGCAGAGCGACGTGAGGCTGCAGAGCGTGAAGCTGCAGAGCGACTTGCGGAGCGTGAAGCTGCAGAGCGACCTGCGGAGCGTGAAGCTGCAGAGCGACGTGAGGCTGCAGAGCGATGTGAGGCTGCAGAGCGCCAGCACCAGCTCCGCTTGGCTCAGCTCGGGATCTCGCAGCCCGTTCCCGCCAACCAGGAGCCCAAGCCACCGAAGGTCCGAGTTGAGAACTTTCCTCTTCTGGAGGCAGGCGGAGACCTGGATTCTTTTCTGCTGGCCTCTGAGCAGACCTGCAGGCAGTACAACCTGGACTCAGACCAGTGGGCCCAGTACCTGACCCCCCATCTGAGGGGTGACACCATGAAAGCCTTGGGGGACTTCCCTGCCGGGGAGTCGCCGGATTATGCGAGCATTATGCGGGCCTTGATCCGGCAGTTCAACCTCACCCCGGAGTCCTACCGCAAGAAGTTCCGGAGCCTGCAGAGGGGTCCGAAGGATACCTGGACCGACCACATGCGGGCCCTCCTGAGAGCAGCTGACCACTGGATCAAAGGTTTGGAGCGCAGCACAGCCCAGGAGATCCAGGAGTTGTTCGTGATGGAGAAATTCCTGTGGAACTGTCCCAAGGACCTCCAACAGTTCATCCGCGACCGGAAACTGAAGGGGGCCTGTGAGACAACGGTCCTGGCGGACGAGTACACCAACAACCGAGTACCTGAGACCAGGAGGACCAGCAGCAGCCCCTGGAGAGGGGGTAAGACCAACCCTGCACCCGTGACCCCAGCCCCCAGAATGCAGGGGGCAGCCCCTCTATTACCCCCTGTTCCCCTCTCCAGGTTGGCAGCAGAACCCAGATGGTGTCACCTCTGCAACCAACCGGGACACTTCAAGGCCATGTGTCCTCAGCGCCATAAGACACCGTCCCCAAAAACGGCCACTGTTTTGTGTGTGGGTGGGGGTGGTGACATACGTCCCTTGACAATTTTCAACCCGTCACCATAGGCTGCTCAGTGGCCATGGGACTGCGAGACACCGGCGCAGAGATGACTTTGGTGCAACCAGAGATGGTCTTCCCCCAGGACTTGATCCCTGGAAGGTCCCTCGCCGTCTCCGGAATTGGAGGCGTGGAACCCGCATTGCCTATTGCCAGGGTTTATCTGGACTGGGGTGCGGGGAGGGGAGTGAGGGAGGTGGGGGTGTCTGCTATTATCCCGGCGAATGTATTGCTTGGGTCAGACTTGGGGTGGCTAGTGTCCAAGTATGTGGCCACTGACCCCCCCAGTTCTGATCCACCAGAATGTGCACTGTCCAATATTGAAAGTGTTGATGGGGATGACGTTATTAATGATGATGTTGATGATGTTTGCAATGACACTCAACACTACACAGCACAAACAGGTCTGACATTAACAGTCGGGAGGGGGGAGGAAAATAAAGGGAAGTGTAGAACGGCCTTAGGCCAGGATCAGCCAGCACACCTTTTGTTCTCAGAGGGCAGACAGAGGGGGCTGAGAGCTGCGGGGGGAGCAGACACAGATGGCTGTGACACTGCTCTCTGCTGTAAGCAGCCAGGTATTGTAGCCAGGGAGTCAGCGATCGAGGTCGGAGTACCCACAGGGAATGTGGTGCTGCCAGGTAAGGCCCAGATGCTGAGCTCTGAGGAGCTGCCATGGAGGGAACATGCCGGGGGGTATGGGGCTGTCACAGGAGGAGCGCAGCAACCAGGTGAGATCCCAGGGCAGGAACCCCCCACCACCGGGATGTCAGGAGGCCAGGATAGTCCGCCTGAACCGGCGACTTGGTCAGGAGCGGAGGGGAAGCAGGCATTGCCCATGGTTACAGCAGCCATAGCCGCTGTCACCAGGAGTGGGGGTGCCAGAGCCCAGGGGGCCTCGCGGAGGTCCGACGGCTTCCCTCCTTCAGACCAAGTGGCTGCGGAGTCAGACGGGGGCCAGAAGATAGGTCCCGTGGAGCTGACTAAGGACGGGGTGGTCCCATCCACTCTGGCCACGTCTAGTCAAGAGTTTCAGGCCACGTTAGAAGCAGATGACAGCCTGAAAGCTCTCAAGGAACAGGCGGCACAGCCTCCCCTGGAGTCAGACCGCGAGCGGGTGGTCTTGGACCAGGGACGGCTGTACCGAGAAACGGTCCAGCAGGGCTCACCGGAGGCGTGGCCCAGGGACCGACAGCTAATGGTACCCTATCCATTCAGGGCGGAGTTGTTGCGGGTTGCGCATGAGATTCCGATGGCCGGACACCTGGGGATCGCCAAGACCAGGTCCAGGCTCTCTCAGCATTTCTACTGGCCTAAGTTGGGGACCGATGTGGCTGCCTACTGCCGTTAGTGTGATACCTGTCAACGAGTGGGTAAGGTGGGGCGGCACCCTAAAGCACCCCTGGTCAACCTGCCAATCATTGACGAGCCTTTCCGGAGGGAGGCAGTAGATCTGATTGGACCGCTGTCCACTACCAGCCGCTCTGGGAAACGCTTCATCCTAACGGTAGTGGACTATGCCACACGGTACCCAGAAGCGGTAGCCTTGTCGTCCATCCGGGCTGACAAGGTGGCCACTGCTGGGGCGTGGCCTGACCGCCTAAGGCGATGGTCGCATGATCCCGGAGCTCCGGTCCCCCCAGGCATAAAGCGGCTTATATTTAACACAGCGGCTCCGTTCCTGACCTCCACCTGACTCCTCACCTCTGTTAACCTCCGGTGAGTGCATGGGGCGAGTTAAGCCTGCGCTCCCTCCACCCTCAAAGAGGGTTTCAGATTTCTTCTCCTCTGCCCCTCAGCATACAGGGCCTCCAGCTAAGATGGCACCGCCATCCCCACGTCTGCCGCGCTCCAACAGGCGCGATGCACATGCTGCTAAAGCTATTAACCCTTGGCTGGGAGAAGCCCCTCTAATACATGCAGGGATGAAAGAGCTATTAGCTGCCCTCCGGACTTCGTTACAGGAGGATATGCGAGGCTTGATGTCTGAGCTTAGAGGGGAGGTGGAGGATCTGGGAGCCAGAACTGATAGACTGGAAACTAAAATGGCGGAGATGGTGAAATCGCATAACTCCCTATTAGACTCTCATGAACTTCTCCAAGAACACATGATTAAAGTACAGGCTAAAAACATGGACTTGGAGGATCGTTCCCGCCGGAATAATATCAGGTTGAGGGGTATTGAGGAAAAGCTGATGCCCAGCAAGCTTAGGGCATACGTGCAAGAATTTATGCAGTCGATCCTGCCTGATGTGGATACCCGTGACCTTATAATTGACAGAATTCATAGGTTTCCAAAGCCCTCAACGGTAGCTCCCTCCCTAGGATGTATTAGCACGTATACATTTCTTTGAAACTAAGGAGGATTTTCTGGTGGCTTTAAGGAGGAATGCAGAGATCTCTGCCAAGTTTACCCACATTGAAGTGTTTCCGGACTTATCGCCTGCTACCTTAGCCCTGAGACGAGCCTTTCAGCCCTACACTGAGCTGTTACGAGAAAAGGACATTCAGTACCGATGGGGACATCCGCCAAAGCTTCCTATAAGAAAAGACGACAAGACCCATGTTTGTCTCACACCCAAAGCTGCTGCTACTCTCCTAACTGAATGGGGTATGGACCCCCCTCGTCCACCGGATTCGCCTCTGCCGGAAAATGGAGGGCTGGCTGCCTCCCGACGCAGCCGGCGTCCCAGAATTGATCCTGAATGGTCGTCTGTATGAACGTTCGATGTTCATCTGAGGTTATATATATGCCTGGGGGTTCCCTCTCCTATGGATCTCTCTCTTTATCCTGTACTGTATCTCGGACTAATCTCCTGTATCTTTTTCTATTCTCTCTCCCCCTATATGTTTCCACTCCCTAACTTCCCTTTACCCCTTAATCTTTGACTCACTCCTATCCTATCCTCTTCCTTACTATTGAATCCCCTGTGACCCCACTACTGCCCCTATACTTCTGCCTCTCCCTTCCTCTTTCATACAGTGTACTCCACTGTTCTCCCTGCTCTTCTTCGCTATATAAATATCTTTTTCTTGTTATAACAGTTCTCCAAACTAATTTCATTCTAGTAGTCGTGATTCTCTCTTTCCTCTTTACGGGATACTATGCTGCCCCTGGAGTGTGATTTAAACACTCATTTGGTCTCTGGACATTTGCCCTCTCTTTTATTTAGAGGGTATGTTAATGTTAATGATTGTGTTTTCTTTCCCTCCCCTTCTTCTCCCTATGAAGGCTATTATGTATGGTCTGCTTTTAATGTGGAGTATGCTTGACTATTACATTTTCCATGACCCACCATGAGCATATCCTGTGTTTCGATAAATGTGAATGGTCTGAATTCCCCCACTAAGCGATCACTAAAGCATAGAAGTGACATCCTTTTTTTACAGGAGACGCACCTGATCAGCTCTGACACGTATAGAATGTCCTCACCTACATATCCCCATAGATTCTTTGCTTCCTCGGATGCAGAGAGGGCAGGGGTTGCAATTTTTGTTCACAAACGTATAACTTTTGAGCTAGTTTCCTCCCCCCGGACCCACTGGGCCGTTACCTTGTAGTAACCTGTAAACTGAATAATATACCCTACTCTTTAATTACAATTTATGCCCCTAACGCTGGCCAGTCAGGATTCCTCACCTCTACTTTTGAAAGGATCTTTCCCTCCTCCATTGGGCGAAAGTTAATAGCAGGGGATTTTAATGCCCCTATGGATAGAACCATAGACTGCTCCTCCCTAGCCTCGTATAGAAGAGACCTAAGTACGGTGGTTTCCATGTTTGGCTTGCATGATGTATGGCGGTACTTCCACCCAGACGAAAGAGATTATTCTTTCATGTCCCCAAGATTTGGGACATATTCTAGAATAGATTACTTTCTAATAGATGATGCACTTCTCCCTCTCTGCACATCTGCAGAAATTGATTCCATAACATGGTCCGACCATGCCCCCGTCTCAATTGAATTGACTGACCCTCTAGCAATATCTCCCCCGGGACTCTGGAGAATAAATGAGTCCTTACTCTCCTCCCCGGATAATATATCTGATCTCTCGAATCAGCTGCGGGAATATTTTCAGCAGAATGATAGGGGAGAGGTTTCCCCAGAGGTCCTCTGGTACGCACATAAGGCGGTAATGAGGGGCAGCCTGGTGAAACTAGGCGCTTGGACCAAAAAGAAATATAATCAATCTATACAGGATACCCTTCAACAGATAAAGGTCCTTGACACCCAGAACAAGCTCTCACTTACTCCTGTGACGAAGGTAGCCTTGATCGCCCTCAGACACCAATTTCGTGCTCTCTTAAGGTACCGTCACACAGGGACATATCTCCGGCAATGTTGCCGGCAACTGAGGGGCGTGGTCAGGTTGCGGCGACATCGCCGGCGAATTGCCGCGTGTGACAGGGCGATAATCAGGTGATGAATCGCCTGAGTAACATCGCCAGGTTTCCCAACAATGTTGGGAAACCTGGCGATGTTGGTCAGGCGATCATGCCTGATCGCCCTGTGTAACGCGGCAACCTGCAATGTTGCGGGCGATTCCGCCTATCTACAACATTGCGAGTGATCGCTCGCTGGGTTGCTGGGCAACCCAGCGAGCGATAGCCACAGCAACTAGCCGGTGACATCGCCGGTAAGTTGCTCAGTCTGACATCTCCCCGGCGATGTTGTCAGGGATGCGCGCTCCCGCGATCCCCGGCAACATCGCCGGCGATATGTCCCTGTGTGACGGTACCTTAACTGACCAGGGTGGAGAGAAACCTGGCCAAAATGAAAACCTCATA
This sequence comes from Allobates femoralis, assembly GCA_033576535.1. Classification (NCBI taxonomy): domain Eukaryota; kingdom Metazoa; phylum Chordata; class Amphibia; order Anura; family Aromobatidae; genus Allobates; species Allobates femoralis. The sequence continues at coordinate 7,572,805 of JARQOC010000005.1, forward strand.
TTATGGCATGGGGGACAGGGCGGGAAAACTCCTAGCACGAAGAATTAAGAAAAAAAGAATCCCTTTCCAAAATGTCTCACCTCCTAACTTCTGTAGGTGCCCATATTCGCCACCCCATAAAAATAGCAAACAAATTTCGAGAATACTATGAATCACTATATAATTTGAAAGACTCACACGAAACACCTCATCCCTCCGCAGAAACCATTAACTCGTTTTTGGATAAAGCATCTCTTCCGACCCGGTCATCAGATCAAATTACCTTCCTCAATGCCCCTATTACGGAAAGCGAAATCCTACAATTAATTCAGTCTTCTAAAAAAACTTCTGCGCCAGGCCCCGACGGTTTCACATACAGATACTACCTCACTTTTGCCCCGATTCTTGCCCCTTTCCTTCTAAAAGTCTTTCATTATTGGCAGGACACAGGTTGTGTGGGAAAAGAGGGTCTACGCGCGACTATATCGACCATCCCCAAATCGGGCAAACCCACCACATCCCCGGGAAATTTTCGCCCAATAGCCCTTTTGAATTGTGACCTGAAGTTATATGCAGGATTATTGGCTAATCGTCTTATGATTGTTCTCCCTTCGCTTGTCGGCCCGGACCAGGTTGGGTTCGTCCCGGGCAGACAGGCCAGAGACGGAACTAGGCGTATCATAAACCTACAGGAGATCATGGAAAGGGGGGGTGCCCCTGGTGCACTCCTTTCGCTAGATGCGGAGAAAGCGTTTGATCGGGTGCACTGGGGGTTCCTTAGTGAGGTCCTAAACAGATTCCAGAAAGGAGGACGTTTTAAATTTTCCATTATGGCACTATACTCGAACCCTAGTGCCACAGTTCGAGCCTCGGGATTTCTTTCCCCAGACTTTACCATTACGAATGGTACAAGACAGGGCTGCCCTCTCTCTCCCTTGATTTTTACACTGGTTATGAAACCACTGGCAGCCATAGTCAGATCGGATCCGAGGATCTCTGGAATCAAAGTGGGCTCCTTGGAGCATAAAGTACTAATGTTCAGGTCACAATTCCGGCACTAATGTCCACTTTGGAAGATTTCTCCAAAGCTTCATTTTATAAATTGAATTTAACAAAATCGGCGCTATACCCGGTTAATATCCCCCCCTACCAATGTGTGAGAGTAAACAATGCCCTACTAACTGAATGCCGTAATAATGTGTGAACGTATATGTCTTACAAACTGAATGCCCTACCAATGTGTGAGAGTAAACAATGCTCTACTAACTGAATGCCGTACCAATGTGTGTGTAAACAATTCCCTACTAACTGAATGCCATACCAATGTGTGAGAGTGTAAACAATGCCCTACTAACTGAATGTCCTACCAATGTGTGAGAGTAAACAATGCCATACTAACTGAATGCCGTACCAATGTGTGAGTGTAAACAATGCCATACTTACTGAATGACGTACCAATGTGTGAGAGTAAACAATGCCTTACTAACTGAATGCCATACCAATGTGTGAGTGTAAACAATGCCTTACTAACTGAATAACGTACCAATGTGTGAGAATAAACAATGCCATACCAATGTGTGACAGTAAACAATGCCCTACTAACTGAATGCCGTATCAATGTGTGAGTGTAAACAATGCCATACTAACTGAATGTCCTACCAATGTGTGAGTGTACACAATGCCATACTAACTGAATGCCGTACCAATGTGTGAGAGTAAACAATGCCCTACTAACTGAATGCCCTACCAATGTGTGAGTGTAAACAATGCCCTACTAACTGAATGCCGTACCAATGTGTAGAGTAATCAATGCCATACTAACTGAACGCCGTACCAATGTGTGAGAGTAAACAATGCCCTTCTAACTGAATGCCGTACCAATGTGTGAGAGTAAAAATGCCATACTAACTGAATGCCCTACCAATGTGTGAGAGTAAACAATGCTCTACTAACTGAATGCCGTACCAATGTGTGAGTGTAAATAATTCCCTACTAACTGAATGCCATACCAATGTGTGAGAGTGTAAACAATGCCCTACTAACTGAATGCCGTACCAATGTGTGAGAGTAAACATTGCCATACTAACTGAATGCCGTACCAATGTGTGAGTGTAAACAATGCCATACTTACTGAATGACGTACCAATGTTTGAGTGTAAACAATGCCCTACTAACTGAATGCCCTACCAATGTGTGAGAGTAAACAATGCCATACTAACTGAATGCCGTACCAATGTGTGAGTGTAAAGAATGCCATACTAACTGAATGCCCTACCAATGTGTGAGAGTAAACAATGCCATACTAACTGAATGCCGTACCAATGTGTGAGAGTAAACAATGCCATACTAACTGAATGTCCTACCAATATGTGAGTGTAAACAATGCCGTACTAACGGAATGTCCTACCAATGTGTGAGAGTAAACAATGCCGTACTAACTGAATGCCCTATCAATGTGTGAGTGTAAACAATGCCGTACTAACTGAATGCCGTACCAATGTATGAGAGTAAACAATGCCGCACTAACTGAATGCCGTACCAATGTGTGAGAGTAAACAATGCCCTACTAACTGAATGCCCTACCAATGTGTGAGAGTAAACAATGCCGTACTAACTGAATGTCCTACCAATGTGTGAGAGTAAGCAATGCCATACTAACTGATTGCCCTACCAATGTGTGATAGTAAACAATGCCATACTACCTGAATTCCGTATCAATGTGTGAGAGTAAACAATGTCGTACTAAATGAATACCCTACCAATGTGTGAGAGTAAACAATGCCATACTAACTGAATGCCGTACCAAAGTGTAGAGTAAACAATGCCGTACTAACTGAAATCCCTACCCATGTGTGAGAGTAAACAATGCCCAACTAAACTGAATGCCCTACCAATGTGTGAGAGTAAACAATGCCATACTAACTGAATGCCGTACCAATGTGTGAGTGTAAACAATGATCTACTAACTGAATGCCGTACCAATGTGTAGAGTAAACAATGCCGTACTAACTGAATGCCGTACCAATGTGTGAGAGTAAACAATGCCATACTAACTGAATGCCCTACCAATGTGTGAGAGTAGACAATGCCATACTAACTGAATGCCCTACCAATGTGTGAGAGTAAACAATGCCATATTAACTGAATGCCGTACGAATGTGTGAGAGTAAACAATGCCATACTAACTGAATGACGTACCAATGTGTGAGTGTAAACAATGCCATACTAACTGAATGCCCTACCAATGTGTGAGAGTAAACAATGCCATACTAACTGAATGCCTTACCAATGTGTGAGAGTAAGCAATGCCATACTAACTGAATGTCCTACCAATGTGTGAGAGTAAGCAATGCCATACTAACTGAATGCCGTACCAATGCGTGAGAGTAAAAAATGCCATACTAACTGAATGTCTTACCAATGTGTGAGAGTAAACAATGCCATACTAACTGAATGCCGTACCAATGTGTGAGAGTAAACAATGCCATACTAACTGAATGCCCTACCAACGTGTGAGAGTAAACAATGCCATACTATCTGAATGCCCTACCAATGTGTGAGAGTAAACAATGCCATGCTAACTGAATGCCCTACCAATGTGTGAGAGTAAACAATGCCCTATTAACTGAATGCCGTACGAATGTGTGAGAGTAAACAATGCCATACTAACTGAATGGCGTACCAATGTGTGAGTGTAAACAATGCCATACTAACTGAATGCCCTACCAATGTGTGAGAGTAAACAATGCCATACTAACTGAATGCCGTACCAATGTGAGAGAGTAAGCAATGCCATACTAACTGAATGTCCTACCAATGTGTGAGAGTAAGCAATGCCATACTAACTGAATGCCGTACCAATGTGTGAGAGTAAACAATGCCATACTAACTGAATGCCCTACCAATGTGTGAGAGTAAACAATGCCATATTAAATGAATGCCGTACGAATGTGTGAGAGTAAACAATGCCATACTAACTGAATGTCCTACCAATGTGTGAGAGTAAACAATGCCATACTAACTGAATGCCGAACCAATGTGTGATAGTAAACAATGCCATACTACCTGAATTCCGTACCAATGTGTGAGAGTAAACAATGCCATACTAACTGAATGCCGTAACAATGTGTGAGTGTAAACAATGCCATACTAACTGAATACCCTACCAATGTGTGAGAGTAAACAATGCCATACTAACTGAATGTCCTACCAATGTGTGAGAGTAAACAATGCCATACTAACTGATTGCCCTACCAATGTGTGATAGTAAACAATGCCATACTAACTGAATGCCGTACCAATGTGTGAGAGTAAACAATGCCATACTAACTGAATGCCGTAGCAATGTGTGAGTGTAAACAATGCCCATACTAACTGAATGCCGTACCAATGTGTGAGAGCAAACAATGCCATACTAACTGAATGCCGTACCAATGTGTGAGAGTAAACAATGCCATACTAACTGATTGCCCTACCAATGTGTGATAGTAAACAATGCCATACTAACTGAATGCCGTACCAATGTGTGAGAGTAAACAATGCCATACTAAACTGAATGCCGTAACAATGTGTGAGTGTAAACAATGCCATACTAACTGAATGCCGTACCAATGTGTGAGAGTAAAGAATGCCATACTAACTGAATGCCGTACCAATGTGTGAGAGTAAACAATGCCATACTAACTGAATGTCCTACCAATACGTGAGTGTAAACAATGCCGTACTAACTGAATGCCATACCAATGTGTGAGAGTAAGCAATGCCGTACTAACTGAATGCCCTACCAATGTGTGAGTGTAAACAATGCCGTACTAACTGAATGCCATACCAATGTGTGAGAGTAAACAATTCCGTACTAACTGAATGTCCTACCAATGTGTGAGAGTAAACAATGCCATACTAACTGAATGTCCTACCAATGTGTGAGAGTAAACAATGCCCTACTAATTGAATGCCATACCAATGTGTGAGAGTAAACAATGCCGTACTAACTGAATGCCCTACCAATGTGTGAGTGTAAACAATGCCGTACTAACTGAATGCCGTACCAATGTGTGAGAGTAAACAATGCCGTACTAACTGAATGCCGTACCAATGTGTGAGAGTAAACAATGCCCTACTAACTGAATGTCCTACCAATATGTGAGAGTAAACAATGCCCTACTAACTGAATGCCCTACCAATGTGTGAGAGTAAACAATGCCGTACTAACTGAATGTCCTACCAATGTGTGAGAGTAAGCAATGCCATACTAACTGATTGCCCTACCAATTTGTGGTAGTAAACAATGCCATACTACCTGAATTCCGTACCAATGTGTGAGAGTAAACAATGCCGTACTAAATGAATACCCTACCAATGTGTGAGAGTAAACAATGCCATACTAACTGAATGCCGTACCAAAGTGTAGAGTAAACAATGCCGTACTAAACTGAAATCCCTACCCATGTGTGAGAGTAAACAATGCCCAACTAACTGAATGCCCTACCAATGTGTGAGAGTAAACAATGCCATACTAACTGAATGCCGTACCAATGTGTGAGTGTAAACAATGATCTACTAACTGAATGCCGTACCAAAGTGTAGAGTAAACAATGCCGTACTAACTGAATGCCGTACCAATGTGTGAGAGTAAACAATGCCATACTAACTGAATGCCCTACCAATGTGTGAGAGTAGACAATGCCATACTAACTGAATGCCCTACCAATGTGTGAGAGTAAACAATGCCATATTAACTGATTGCCGTACGAATGTGTGAGAGTAAACAATGCCATACTAACTGAATGACGTACCAATGTGTGAGTGTAAACAATGCCATACTAACTGAACGCCCTACCAATGTGTGAGAGTAAACAATGCCATACTAACTGAATGCCCTACCAATGTGTGAGAGTTAAACAATGCCATACTAACTGAATGCCGTACCAATGTGAGAGAGTAAAGCAATGCCAATACTAACTGAATGTCCTACCAATGTGTGAGAGTAAGCAATGCCATACTAACTGAATGCCGTACCAATGTGTGAGAGTAAACAATGCCATACTAACTGAATGCCCTACCAATGTGTGAGAGTAAACAATGCCATATTAAATGAATGCCGTACGAATGTGTGAGAGTAAACAATGCCATACTAACTGAATGTCCTACCAATGTGTGAGAGTAAACAATGCCATACTAACTGAATGCCGAACCAATGTGTAGAGTAAACAATGCCATACTAACTGAATGCCGTACCAATGCGTGAGAGTCAACAATGCCATACTTACTGAATGCCGTACCAATGCGTGAGAGTAAACAATGCCATACTAACTGAATGTCTTACCAATGTGTGAGAGTAAACAATGCCATACTAACTGAATGCCCTAACAATGTGTGAGAGTAAACAATGCCATACTAACTGAATGCCGTAGCAATGTGTGAGTGTAAACAATGCTCTACTAACTAAATGCCGTACCAATGTGTAGAGTAAACAATGCCGTACTAACTGAATGCCCGTACCAATGTGTGAGAGTAAACAATGCCATACTAACTGAATGCCCTACCAATGTGTGAGAGTAAACAATGCCATACTATCTGAATGCCCTATCAATGTGTGAGTGTAAACAATGCCGTACTAACTGAATGCCGTACCAATGTGTGAGAGTAAACAATGCCGCACTAACTGAATGCCGTACCAATGTGTGAGAGTAAACAATGCCCTACTAACTGAATGCCCTACCAATGTGTGAGAGTAAACAATGCCGTACTAACTGAATGCCGTACCAATGTGTGAGAGTAAACAATGCCATACTAACTGAATGCCATAACAATGTGTGAGTGTAAACAATGCCATACTAACTGAATGCCGTACCAATGTGTGAGAGTAAACAATGCCATACTAACTGAATGCCGTACCAATGTGTGAGAGTAAACAATGCCATACTAACTGAATGTCCTACCAATATGTGAGTGTAAACAATGCCGTACTAACTGAATGCCATACCAATGTGTGAGAGTAAACAATTCCGTACTAACTGAATGTCCTACCAATGTGTGAGAGTAAACAATGCCATACTAACTGAATGTCCTACCAATGTGTGAGAGTAAACAATGCCCTACTAACTGAATGCCATACCAATGTGTGAGAGTAAACAATGCCGTACTAACTGAATGCCGTACCAATGTATGAGAGTAAACAATGCCGCACTAACTGAATGCCGTACCAATGTGTGAGAGTAAACAGTGCCCTACTAACTGAATGCCCTACCAATGTGTGAGAGTAAACAATGCCGTACTAACTAAATGTCCTACCAATGTGTGAGAGTAAGCAATGCCATACTAACTGATTGCCCCACCAATGTGTGATAGTAAACAATGCCATACTACCTGAATTCCGTACCAATGTGTGAGAGTAAACAATGCCGTACTAAATGAATACCCTACCAATGTGTGAGAGTAAGCAATGCCATACTAACTGAATGCCGTACCATGTGTAGAGTAAACAATGCCGTACTAACTGAAATCCCTACCCATGTGTTGAGAGTAAACAATGCCCAACTAACTGAATGCCCTACCAATGTGTGAGAGTAAACAATGCCATACTAACTGAATGCCGTACCAATGTGTGAGTGTAAACAATGATCTACTAACTGAATGCCGTACCAATGTGTAGAGTAAACAATGCCGTACTAACTGAATGCCGTACCAATGTGTGAGAGTAAACAATGCCATACTAACTGAATGCCCTACCAATGTGTGAGAGTAGACAATGCACATAAACTGAATGCCCTCCAATGTGTGAGAGTAAACAATGCCATATTAACTGAATGCCGTACGAATGTGTGAGAGTAAACAATGCCATACTAACTGAATGACGTACCAATGTGTGAGTGTAAACAATGCCATACTAACTGAATGCCCTACCAATTGGTGAGTAGTAAACAATGCCGTACTAACTGAATGCCATACCAATGTGTGAGAGTAACAATGCCATACTAACTGAATGCCTACCAATGTGTGAGTGTAAACAATGCCTACTAACTGAATGCCATACCAATGTGTGAGAGTAAACAATTCCTACTAACTGAATGCCTTACCAATGTGTGAGAGTAAACAATGCCATACTAACTGAATGTCCTACCAATTGTGAGTAGTAAACAATGCCTACTAACTGAATGCCGTACCAATGTGTGAGAGTAACAATGCCGTACTAACTGAATGCCCTACCAATGTGTGAGTGTAAACAATGCCGTACTAAACTGAATGCCATACCAATGTGTGAGAGTAAACAATGCCGTACTAACTGAATGTCCTACCAATGTGTGAGAGTAAACAATGCCATACTAACTGAATGTCCTACCAATTGTGAGAGTAAACAATGCCCTACTAACTGAATGCCTACCAATGTGTGAGAGTAAACAATGCCGTACTAACTGAATGCCCTACCAATGTGTGAGAGTAAACAATGCCAGTACTAACTGATTGCCGTACCAATGTGTGGAGTAAACAATGCCATACTAACCTGAATCCGTACCAATGTGTGAGAGTAAACAATGCCTACTAATGAATACCTACCAATGGTGGAGTAAACAATGCCATACTAACTGATATGCCTACCAATGTGTGAGTTAAACAATGCCATACTAACTGAATCCATACCAATGTGTGAGAGTAAACAATGCCGTACTAACTGAATGCCCTACCAATGTGTGAGTGTAAACAATGCATACTAACTGAATGCCGTACCAATGTGTGAGAGTAAACAATGCGCTACTAACTGAATGCCGTACCAATGTGTAGAGTAAACAATGCCGTACTAACTGAATGCCGTACCAATGTGTGAGAGTAAACAATGCCATACTAACTGAATGCCTACCAATGTGTGAGAGTAAGACAATGCCATACTAACTGAATGCCCTACCAATGTGTGAGTGTAAACAATGCCATACTAACTGAATGCCGTACCAATGTGTGAGAGTAAACAATGCCATACTAACTGAATGCGTAACCAATGTGTGAGAGTAAACAATGCCATACTAACTGAATGCCCTACCAATGTGGTGATGAGTAAAACAATGCAATAATCTATAACTGAATGCCTTACCAATGTGTGAGAGTAAACAATGCCATACTAACTGAATGCCGTACCAATGTGTGAGAGTAAACAATGCCATACTAACTGAATGCCGTACCAATGTGTGAGAGTAAACAATGCCATACTAACTGAATGCCGTACCAATGTGTGAGAGTAAACAATGCCATACTAACTGAATGCTCCTACCAATATGTGAGTGTAAACAATGCCGTACTAACTGAATGCCATACCAATGTGTGAGAGTAAGCAATGCCGTACTAACTGAATGCCTACCAATGTGTGAGTGTAAACAATGCCGTACTAACTGAATGCCCATACCAATGTGTGGGGAGTAAACAATTCCGTACTAACTGAATGTCCTACCAATGTGTGAGAGTAAACAATGCCATACTAACTGAATGTCCTACCAATGTGTGAGAGTAAACAATGCCATACTAACTGAATGCCTACCAATGTGTGAGAGTAAACAATGCCGTACTAATGAATGCCTACAATGTGTGAGTAAACAATGCCTACTAACTGAATGCCGTACCAATGTGTGAGAGTAAACAATGCCGTACTAACTGAATGCCGTAACCAATGTGTGAGAGTAAACAATGCCTACTAACTGAATGCCTACCAATGTGAGAGTAACAATGCCTACTAACTGAATGCCTACCAATGTGTGAGAGTAAACAATGCCATACTAACTGAATGTCCTACCAATGTGTGAGAGTAAACAATGCCATACTAACTGAATGCCCTAACCAATGTGTGAGGTAAACAATGCCGATACTACTGAATGCCGTACAATGTGTGAGTGTAAACAATGCCGTACTAACTGAATGCCGTACCAATGTGTGAGAGTAAACAATGCCATACTAACTGAATGCCGTACCAATGTGTGAGAGTAAACAATGCCATACTAACTGAATGCCCTACCAATGTGTGAGAGTAAACAATGCCATACTAACTGAATGCCCTACCAATGTGAGAGTAAACAATGCATACTAACTGAATGCCTACCAATGTGTGAGTAGTAAACAATGCTACTAACTGAATGCCGTACCAAATGTGTGAGAGTAAACAATGCCATACTAACTGAATGCCGTACAATGTGTGAGTGTAAACAATGCCATACACTAACTGAATGCCCGTACCAATGTGTGAGAGTAACAATGCCATACTAACTGAATGCCCTACCAATGTGTGATAGTAAACAATGCCATATTAACTGAATGCCGTACAATGTGTGAGAGTAAACAATGCCATACTAACTGAATGACGTACCAATGTGTGAGAGTAAACAATGCCATACTAACTGAATGCCCGTACCAATGTGTGAGAGTAAACAATGCCATACTAACTGAATGCCTACCAATCGTGAGAGTAAACAATGCCATACTAACTGAATGCTTACCAATGTGTGAGAGTAAACAATGCCATACTAACTGAATGCCGTACCAATGTGTGAGAGTAAACAATGCCATACTAACTGAATGCCCTACCAAGTGTGAGAGTAAACAATGCCATACTATACTGAATGCCCTACCAATGTGTGAGAGTAAACAATGCCATACTAACTGAATGTCCTACCAATGTGTGAGAGTAAACAATGCCCTATAACTGAATGCCGTACAATGTGTGAGAGTAAACAATGCCATACTAACTGAATGCCGTACCAATGTGTGAGTGTAAACAATGCCATACTAACTGAATGCCCTACCAATTGTGCGAGAGTAAACAATGCCATACTAACTGAATGCCGTACCAATGTGTGAGAGTAAAGCAATGCCATACTAACTGAATGCCTACCAATTGTGAGAGTAAACAATGCCATACTAACTGAATGCCCTACCAATGTGTGAGAGTAAACAATGCCATATTAAATGAATGCCTACCAATGTGTGAGAGTAAACAATGCCATACTAACTGATTGCCTACCAATGTGTGAGAGTAAACAATGCCATACTAACTGAATGCCGAACCAATGTGTGAGAGTAAACAATGCCATACTAACTGAATGCCTACCAATGCGTGAGAGTAAACAATGCCATACTAACTGAATGCCGTACCAAACGTGAGAGTAAACAATGCCATACTAACTGAAATGTCTTACCAATGTGTGAGAGTAAACAATGCCAAACTAACTGAATGCCCTAACAATGTGTGAGAGTAAACAATGCGATACTCACTGAATGCCGTAGCAATGTGTGAGTGTAAACAATGCCATACTAACTGAATGCCCTACCAATGTGTGAGAGTAAACAATGCCATACTAACTGATTGCCTACAATGTGTGATAGTAAACAATGCCATACTAACTGAATGCCGTACCAATGTGTGAGAGTAAACAATGCCATACTAACTGAATGCCGTAACAATGTGTGAGTGTAAACAATGCCATACTAACTGAATGCCGTACCAATGTGTGAGAGTAAACAATGCCATACTAACTGAATGCCTACCAATATGTGAGTGTAAACAATGCCGTACTAACTGAATGCCATACCAATGTGTGAGAGTAAGCAATGCCGTACTAACTGAATGCCCTACCAATGTGTGAGTGTAAACAATGCCGTACTAACTGAATGCCATACCAATGTGTGAGAGTAAACAATTCCGTACTAACTGAATGTCCTACCAATGTGTGAGAGTAAACAATGCATACTAACTGAATGTCCTACCAATGTGTGAGAGTAAACAATGCCCTACTAACTGAATGCCTACCAATGTGTGAGAGTAAACAATGCCGTACTAACTGAATGCCCTATCAATGTGTGAGTGTAAACAATGCCGTACTAACTGAATGCCGTACCAATGTATGAGAGTAAACAATGCCGCACTAACTGAATGCCGTACCAATGTGTGAGAGTAAACAATGCCCTACTAACTGAATGCCCTACCAATGTGTGAGAGTAAACAATGCCGTACTAACTGAATGTCCTACCAATGTGTGAGAGTAAGCAATGCCATACTAACTGATTGCCCTACCAATGTGTGATAGTAAACAATGCCATACTACCTGAATTCCGTACCAATGTGTGAGAGTAAACAATGCCCTACTAACTGAATGTCCTACCAATGTGTTAGAGTAAACAATGCCGTATAAATGAATACCCTACCAATGTGTGAGAGTAAGCAATGCCATACTAACTGAATGCCGTACCAATGTGTGATAGTAAACAATGCCTACTAACTGAAATCCCTACCATGTGTGAAGTAAACAATGCCCAACTAACTGAATGCCCTACCAATGTGTGAGAGTAAACAATGCCATACTAACTGAATGCCGTACCAATGTGTGAGTGTAAACAATGATCAACTAACTGAATGCCGTACCAATGTGTAGAGTAAACAATGCCGTACTAACTGAATGCCTTACCAATGTGTGAGAGTAAGCAATGCCATACTAACTGAATGTCCTACCAATGTGTGAGAGTAAGCAATGCCATACTAACTGAATGCCTACCAATGCGTGAGGTAAACAATGCCATACTAACTGAATGTTTACCAATGTGTGAGAGTAAACAATGCTATACTAACTGAATGCCGTACCAATGTGTGAGAGTAAACAATGCCATACTAACTGAATGCCCTACCAACGTGTGAGAGTAAACAATGCCATACTATCTGAATGCCTACCAATGTGTGAGAGTAAACAATGCCATACTAATCGAATGCCGTAACAATGTGTGAGTGTAAACAATGCCATACTAACTGAATGCCGTACCAATGTTGAGAGTAAACAATGCCATACTAACTGAATGCCGTACCAATGTGTGAGAGTAAACAATGCCATACTAACTGATTGCCCTACCAATGTGTGATAGTAAACAATGCCATACTAACTGAATGCCGTACCAATGTGTGAGAGTAAACAATGACATACTAACTAAATGCCGTACCAATGTGTGAGAGTAAACAATGCCGTACTAACTGAATGCCGTACCAATGTGTGAGAGTAAACAATGCCCTACTAACTGAATGTCCTACCAATATGTGAGAGTAAACAATGCCATACTAACTGATTGTCCTACCAATGTGTGAGTGTAAACAATGCCGTACTAACTGAATGCCATACCAATGTGTGAGAGTAAACAATGCCGTACTAACTGAATGCCCTATCAATGTTTGAGTGTAAACAATGCCGTACTAACTGAATGCCGTACCAATGTATGAGAGTAAAACAATGCCGCACTAACTGAATGCCGTACCAATGTGTGAGAGTAAACAATGCCCTACTAACTGAATGCCCTACCAATGTGTGAGAGTAAACAATGCCGTACTAACTGAATGTCCTACCAATGTGTGAGAGTAAGCAATGCCATACTAACTGATTGACCTACCAATGTGTGATAGTAAACAATGCCATACTACCTGAATTCCGTACCAATGTGTGAGAGTAAACAATGCCGTACTAAATGAATACCCTACCAATGTGTGAGAGTAAGCAATGCCATACTAACTGAATGCCGTACCAATGTGTAGAGTAAACAATGCCGTACTAACTGAAATCCCTACCCATGTGTGAGAGTAAACAATGCCCAACTAACTGAATGCCCTACCAATGTGTGAGAGTAAACAATGCCATACTAACTGAATGCCGTACCAATGTGTGAGTGTAAACAATGATCTACTAACTGAATGCCGTACCAATGTGTAGAGTAAACAATGCCGTACTAACTGAATGCCGTACCAATGTGTGAGAGTAAACAATGCCATACTAACTGAATGCCCTACCAATGTGTGAGAGTAGACAATGCCATACTAACTGAATGCCCTACCAATGTGTGAGAGTAAACAATGCCATATTAACTGAATGCCGTACGAATGTGTGAGAGTAAACAATGCCATACTAACTGAATGACGTACCAATGTGTGAGTGTAAACAATGCCATACTAACTGAATGCCCTACCAATGTGTGAGAGTAAACAATGCCATACTAACTGAATGCCTTACCAATGTGTGAGAGTAAGCAATGCCATACTAACTGAATGTCCTACCAATGTGTGAGAGTAAGCAATGCCATACTAACTGAATGCCGTACCAATGCGTGAGAGTAAACAATGCCATACTAACTGAATGCCGTACCAATGTGTGAGAGTAAACAATGCCATACTAACTGAATGTCCTACCAATATGTGAGTGTTAAACAATGCCGTACTAACTGAATGCCATACCAATGTGTGAGAGTAAGCAATGCCGTACTAACTGAATGCCCTACCAATGTGTGAGTGTAAACAATGCCGTACTAACTGAATGCCATACCAATGTGTGAGAGTAAACAATTCCGTACTAACTGAATGTCCTACCAATGTGTGAGAGTAAACAATGCCATACTAACTGAATGTCCTACCAATGTGTGAGAGTAAACAATGCCCTACTAACTGAATGCCATACCAATGTGTGAGAGTAAACAATGCCGTACTAACTGAATGCCCTACCAATGTGTGAGTGTAAACAATGCCGTACTAACTGAATGCTGTACCAATGTGTGAGAGTAAACAATGCCGTACTAACTGAATGCCGTACCAATGTGTGAGAGTAAACAATGCCCTACTAACTGAATGTCCTACCAATATGTGATAGTAAACAATGCCATACTAACTGATTGTCCTACCAATGTGTGAGTGTAAACAATGCCGTACTAACTGAATGCCATACCAATGTGTGAGAGTAAACAATGCCGTACTAACTGAATGCCCTATCAATGTGTGAGTGTAAACAATGCCGTACTAACTGAATGCCGTACCAATGTATGAGAGTAAACAATGCCGCACTAACTGAATGCCGTACCAATGTGTGAGAGTAAACAATGCCTTACTAACTGAATGCCCTACCAATGTGTGAGAGTAAACAATGCCGTACTAACTGAATGTCCTACCAATGTGTGATAGTAAACAATGCCATACTAACTGAATGCCGTACGAATGTGTGAGAGTAAACAATGCCATACTAACTGAATGACGTACCAATGTGTGAGTGTAAACAATGCCATACTAACTGAATGCCCTACCAATGTGTGAGAGTAAACAATGCCATACTAACTGAATGCCCTACCAATGTGTGAGTGTAAACAATGCCATACTAACTGAATGCCTTACCAATGTGTGAGAGTAAGCAATGCCATACTAACTGAATGTCCTACCAATGTGTGAGAGTAAGCAATGCCATACTAACTGAATGCCGTACCAATGCGTGAGAGTAAACAATGCCATACTAACTGAATGTCTTACCAATGTGTGAGAGTAAACAATGCCATACTAACTGAATGCCGTACCAATGTGTGAGAGTAAACAATGCCATACTAACTGAATGCCCTACCAACGTGTGAGAGTAAACAATGCCATACTATCTGAATGCCCTACCAATGTGTGAGAGTAAACAATGCCATGCTAACTGAATGCCCTACCAATGTGTGAGAGTAAACAATGCCCTATTAACTGAATGCCGTACGAATGTGTGAGAGTAAACAATGCCATACTAACTGAATGGCGTACCAATGTGTGAGTGTAAACAATGCCATACTAACTGAATGCCCTACCAATGTGTGAGAGTAAACAATGCCATACTAACTGAATGCCGTACCAATGTGAGAGAGTAAGCAATGCTATACTAACTGAATGTCCTATTAATGTGTGAGAGTAAGCAATGCCATACTAACTGAATGCCGTACCAATGTGTGAGAGTAAACAATGCCATACTAACTGAATGCCCTTCCAATGTGTGAGAGTAAACAATGCCATATTAAATGAATGCCGTACGAATGTGTGAGAGTAAACAATGCCATACTAACTAAATGTCCTACCAATGTGTGAGAGTAAACAATGCCATACTAACTGAATGCCGAACCAATGTGTAGAGTAAACAATGCCATACTAACTGAATGCCGTACCAATGCGTGAGAGTCAACAATGCCATACTAACTGAATGCCGTACCAATGCGTGAGAGTAAACAATGCCATACTAACTGAATGTCTTACCAATGTGTGAGAGTAAACAATGCCATACTAACTGAATGCCCTAACAATGTGTGAGAGTAAACAATGCCATACTAACTGAATGCCGTAGCAATGTGTGAGTGTAAACAATGCTCTACTAACTAAATGCCGTACCAATGTGTAGAGTAAACAATGCCGTACTAACTGAATGCCGTACCAATGTGTGAGAGTAAACAATGCCATACTAACTGAATGCCCTACCAATGTGTGAGAGTAAACAATGCCATACTATCTGAATGCCCTATCAATGTGTGAGTGTAAACAATGCCGTACTAACTGCATGCCGTACCAATGTGTGAGAGTAAACAATGCCGCACTAACTGAATGCCGTACCAATGTGTGAGAGTAAACAATGCCCTACTAACTGAATGCCCTACCAATGTGTGAGAGTAAACAATGCCGTACTAACTGAATGTCCTACCAATGTGTGAGAGTAAGCAATGCCATACTAACTGATTGCCCTACCAATGTGTGATAGTAAACAATGCCATACTACCTGAATTCCGTACCAATGTGTGAGAGTAAACAATGCCATACTAACTGAATGCCGTAACAATGTGTGAGTGTAAACAATGCCATACTAACTGAATGCCCTACCAATGTGTGAGAGTAAACAATGCCATACTAACTGATTGCCCTACCAATGTGTGAGAGTAAACAATGCCATACTAACTGATTGCCCTACCAATGTGTGATAGTAAACAATGCCATACTAACTGAATGCCGTACCAATGTGTGAGAGTAAACAATGCCATACTAACTGAATGCCGTAACAATGTGTGAGTGTAAACAATGCCATACTAACTGAATGCCGTACCAATGTGTGAGAGTAAACAATGCCATACTAACTGAATGCCGTACCAATGTGTGAGTGCAAAGAATGCCATACTAACTGAATGCCCTGCCAGTGTGTGAGAGGAAACAATGCCATACTAACTGAATGCTGTACCAATGTGTGAGTGTAAACAATGCCCTACTAACTGAATGTCTTACCAATGTGTGAGAGTAAACAATTCCATACTAACTGAATGCCGTACCAATGTGTAGAGTAAAAAATGCCATAGTAACTGAATGCCCTACCAATGTGTGAGAGTAAACAATGACATACTAACTGAAAGCCCTACCAATGTGTGAGAGTAAACAATGCCCTACTAACTGAATGTCCTACCAATGTGTGAGAGTAAGCAATGCCTACTAACTGAATGCCGTACTAATGTGTAGAGTAAAAAATGCCATACTAACTGAATGCCGCACCAATGTGTAGAGTAAAAAATGCCATACTAACTGAATGCCATACCAATGTGTGAGAGTAAACAATGCCATACTAACTGAATGCCATACCAATGTGTGAGTGTAAATAATGCCCTATTAACTGAATGATGTACCAATGTGTGAGAGTAAACAATGCCATACTAACTGAATGCCGTACCAATGTGTGAGAGTAAGCAATGCCATACTAACTGAATGTCCTACCAATGTGTGAGAGTAAACAATGCCATACTAACTGAATGCCGTACCAATGTGTGAGAGTAAACAATGCCATACTAACTGAATGCCGTACCAATGTGTAGAGTAAACAATGCCGTACCAATGTGTGAGAGTAAGCAATGCCATACTAACTGAATGCCGTACCAATGTGTGAGAGTAAACAATGCCCTATTAACTGAACGCCATACCAATGTGTGAGAGTAAACAATGCCATCTAACTGAATGCCGTAACAATGTGTGAGAGTAAACAATGCCATACTAACTGAATGCCGTACCAATGTGTGAGAGTAAGCAATGCCATACTAACTGAATGTCCTACCAATGTGTGATAGTAAACAATGCCATACTAACTGAATGTCCTACCAATGTGTGATAGTAAACAATGCCCTACTAAATCAATACCGTACCAATGTGTGAGAGTAAACAATGTAAAAAGTGTTTTGAGCTTTTTTTATTAGGAATAGTCACTGGTTTTTAAAAAATAATCTCCAGTCGAAACAATTTGATCTGGTAATCCTTTTGTTAAAAAATATTTTATGGCTTCACTTAGAGCTTCCATTGGAAGTCTAACACCTAGAATGTTCCAGGTTGCAATGTGGAAGCAAAGCTGACTGTGGGATCCTGAAAAAATGTAGCAAAAATGCAACAAAAGATCAGGTTTTGCTTTATTGCTGCTTTTTATTATGTAGCCAATGTGTCACCATATCCTAATCCATTATCATGTATTTGTTCCTTAATCAGGGAGCCGTCCTGTATCTGACATATACGGCAGTTGTATCCTCCCGCTGATAACCTGCATAGCAGTATTCAGTATATACAGACGAGCTGTGAGTGGATCCCAGCAGCAGGAGGTGATCCAGCTACACCTGAAACAACCAAAGGAGGAACCATGATATCACACCGAGCCCTGAGCCTCCTCATCATCATCATCATCACTGCGGTAAGTGGCACTGCTCTTATGGGCAAAGGCTCATTTTGTAATGATCTATAAGTGCTGAACCCTACATTATACCTGTAAAGTGGATTCCCTTACGTTTACCTATGGATCCCTTTTCTTGTTTGTAAATCCTGTTTGTAACACCTCTTGTTCTATGAGATTTTTTGTATATCTTGTAATATTTTGTATGAAGAAAAAATTGTGATTTTTTTTTTTCCAGCCACCAAACTCTGATTAGTCCCCTTGTTGTAATCATAACCCGGTGATTGACTGGTGTCCAGAGAAGTAGGTAGTTGGAGCAATTTTTGTGAAAATGAAGCGTGGGGACTACTGTCTCTGCCATATTGGTGAAGTCTACTCCTACGTCTCCAGTGCAGGTGATTAAAGCACTACCGGAGAGAAGGTGTAAAGCTCCACATGCACCCCAGGTTAATGCACCTGTGAGGAGCGTTACCATCCTGGCTGCCGGAACATCTGTCCTGGAGGTCCAAAAACAGCAGCGCTGGTCAGCCATGACCAGGTACCACAGGTGGCATCACATAAAGACTAATAATCCCTTGTAAATAAATCTCCATCACTGCGCGGCCAGGGCCACGGAGCGGGGCCACAGCCATTGTGACCTCCTTGAAGTATCGCCGGCCCCGCTACCGAGTACCCCGGTCCCTTGAGGCCATTTCAGATGCGGTTGATAATCCTCCTCCATTCTTTAAATAGTCTCAAGACCCATAACCTGATGTCGTTGTTAGAGTTCATTCTCTACCTGACCATCTTGCTGTGTGGTTGTAGTTCTCTACTGCTGAAGCTTTCCTAGAGGCCCCTTTGCTCTGCCTTGGAGTTTGGGTGCTGCCTATTCCATGTATCCTTGTTGTGTTTTCCCCTGTCTGTGTTTTCCTATCCCTGTGTATTATTATCTGCAGTGGCGAGACGAACGCCATCGCCGGCCAGTTCACTAGCCAGGGTTACCTTAGGTGACAGACAGGGACTAGGTACATGACCGCGGCAAGGGGAAGGACCTGCACAGGGTGGCAGGGCAATGAGGAACAGACACAGGAGGTGTCCCCATCCCCCACTCCCTACTGTTACGGCCTTCCTTCCCCTTTTTACCATCCCTCTGGCCTTTTGTGTCGCACCGTGCGGCAGACATTTTACCTATCCATATGTGACAGGAGGACATTATATAGCAATAATGAGCAGTGTAGATGTGAGTCCTAGCTCTGGGGTGAGATAAAACACATACTCGTAAGCATCAGCATGATGGACATTATACAGCAGTAAGGAGCATTGTATATCTTGTTCCAGCTTTATAGTAAAATAACAGTGAAGTTGTGAATCTGTGTGTTAAGCGAAGACACTCACTAGTAGTGGCAGCATATCTGTGTATTTGTGGATGTCTCTCCCTCTGCCTTTCACACCTTTCTCCTCCCTATTATCTTCTCCAGACTCTTCAATAGGCAGCTGTAACCTGATCCCTCAGTAAAATGACAATCTCATCTTGTTTGGACCTAGGTGGATTTTAGAGGTATTTCAGAGTGAATAATGATTACAGGTGGAAACGGGATGGGAAGATGTGACTCCTTAGTGGAGTAAATAAAATAATGTTTCCTTCATCATTTTAATACAACTTGTGACAAATTAGTATTTATGGAATATATCAGTACCAGAAACCTTTAGATCAATACATAGGGATTGCTATAGTTAAGAGCTAAACTACAATTGCTACAGTTAACCCTCCCAAATGCTGCTATCTCTGTCTGTGATATTTAAGTGGTATGAACACAGTGGGGGATCCCATCATATGCAGTGGAGCGTGAGTATAGATTAGATGCTCATCAACTTCCCCCTCCTTATAATGTTCAATGTGAATCAAACTTATGCATCTGGGCATGAATAATTTGCGGGCACCACATGTTCTTTTGGGAGTAAAAATAGACAAGTCAATTGTGGGAAATGATCTGGGCACTAATAATCTGCGGTCACAATACATTCTATGGGAAATAAAACTAGGAGAGTCACTTGCAGAGGAGGACCCTGGTATGAATAATTTGCAAAGGCCATATATAATATTGGGTGTAAAACTAGGAGAGTCACTTGCAGAGGAGGACCCTGGCATGCATAATCTGCAAAGGCCATATATAATATTGGGTGTAAAACTAGGAGAGTCACTTGCAGAGGAGGACCCTGGTATGAATAATCTGCAAAGGCCATATATAATATTGGGTGTAAAACTAGGAGAGTCACTTGCAGAGGAGGACCCTGGCATGAATAATCTGCAAAGGCCATATATAATATTGGGTGTAAAACTAGGAGAGTCACTTGCAGAGGAGGACCCTGGTATGAATAATTTGCAAAGGCCATATATAATATTGGGTGTAAAACTAGGAGAGTCACTTGCAGAGGAGGACTCTGGCATGCATAATCTGCAAAGATCATATATAATATTGGGTGTAAAACTAGGAGAGTCACTTGCAGAGGAGGACCCTGGCATGAATAATCTGCAAAGACCTTATATTATATTGGGCGTACAACTAGGAGAATCACTCATGGAGAAGGATCTGGGCACTAATCTGTGGGCACCAAATAGTCCAGGGTGATAAGGAAAATAACTTCTCAGTCTCCCATGGATTCAGGCTACAATCTTTATGGAATGCCAAAAAGGAAAGCTTATTTTCATGCAAAGTACAGTGATTGCTTCAAAACTAACGCCATCTTACATATGGCTGCTATTATAGTAAATGGTAAGGAGTTGTACAGGTAGGAGGGACATGGGATCACGGGTACACAGCCAATTATAACATAACACGATCAATAAACAACCAATCACCATTGATCATTAGTTATATAATTAGGTATAATGCAACCTACTTAAAAATGCTGATATTAGGGTTTATGGTCAAGGGTTTTTAGCATATGCAAATTGTCACTTAAGTAGACAAACTCCAATGCTACCTGAACACTGATCCTAAAGGTGAAGTTAACCTGGTCACCTGGCTTATGTAAATGCTGCATCTTTACTTTGCAACTACTTATTAATCTTGTTTCAACATACATGTCCACCTAGCTCATAGTATTTTAAGGGATTTCTACTTCTAGGCTATGTCTTAAAGGGATCTGTTAAAGGGGTGTTATATTAGGGGCTTATTTTAGCTTTATGAAGATATATGTTTTATAGAGGATACAAGTATTTCTCATCATAGGGTTAGTAAAACTAGGAGAGTCACTTGTAGAGAAGGACCCTAACATGAATAATCTGCAAAATCAATATGTTCTTTTGGAAGTAAAACTAGGAGAGTCACTTGTTGAGAAGGATCTGGGAACTAATATTCTGTGTGCACCATATATTCTACTGGGCATAAAAGTAGGAGAGTCACTTGTAGAGAAGGATCTAGGCACTAATAATCTGTGAAGACCATTTATTCTATTGGAAGTAAAACTAGGAGAGTCACTGCGGGCACTATATGTTCTAGGGTGAGTAACATTAGAGAACTCACATGTAGAGAAGGATCTGGGCACTAATAATAACCTATGAACCGCATGCTCTTTTTTTTTTTTTTAGAAGAAAATAACATTACTAATGTAAGTGTGGAAAATTCTTGATCCAAATGTTGATCTAGTGGATCATGATTGGTTATACATTTAACCCCTTCCCTTTATCCTCTCCCATCCCTCGGTTGAACTTGAAGAATTGTCATTTTTCCACCATATTAACTATGTAACAATGCATCTGATATATTTGATTCATGACTCGGATGTAAAACAGACACGTTTCTGTTTTTTATTTGTAGACCACTTGGTTTGCAAACAATACGACATGTGAACAGTTACATCTCTATACATAATCACCAGTTTCTGGCATCCGGTCACTGTGCCGCTATTCCAGCATGCATTGCGGCCGGATGCCAGCAGCCGCAGATCCTCACCACCAGCCGCGGCTTCACCACAGGCACTCATGTAAGCCTCGGATACACTCTCCTACAGGACCTTTGGTGATGTCACAGTCATGTGATCACACACATGACCGGACATCACTGCAACTCCGCCCCCTGTGCTCTTCACTCCTTCCTACCTATGACACAGAGCTGTCACAGCTCGGAAGGAGGGAATGAGGGCAGAGACACAGAAGGAGGGAGCAGATACAGGGAAGGGGGCACTGTAACACAGGGGACAGCAGAGACACGGAATGGGGGGCAGAGACACAAAACCACAGGAGGAAGAAGGCACCTGAAGGCTGGGGCACAGGACAGAGGCACAACACACAGGACAGGGGCTCAGGACACAGGACAGGATAAAAACACAGGACAAGGGCCCAGGACAGAGGACAGGGACAGAGGACTGGGGCACAGGGCCCAGGACAGAGGACAGGGGCACAATACTAACAACAGGGCCACAGGACTGCAGCACAGGACAGAGAACTAGGGCACAGGACAGAGGACTGGGGCACAGGACAGAGGACTGGGCACAGGACAGAGGCACAACACACAGGACAGGGGCTCAGGACACAGGACAAGGGCCCAGGACAGGGACAGAGGACTGGGGCACAGGACACAGGCCCAGGACAGAGGACAGGGGCACAATACTAACAACAGGGCCACAGGACTGCAGCACAGGACAGAGAACTAGGGCACAGGACAGAGGACTGGGGCACAGGACAGAGGACTGGGGCACAGGACAGAGGACTGGGGCACAGGACAGAGAACTAGGGCACAGGACAGAGGACTGGGGCACAGGACAGAGGACTGGGGCACAGGACAGAGAACTAGGGCACAGGACAGAGGACTGCAGCACAGCACAGAGGACTGGGGCACAGGACAGGACTGGGGCACAGGACAGAGGACTGGGGCACAGGACAGAGGACTGGGGCACAGGACAGAGGACTGGGGCACAGGACAGAGGCCTGTGGCACAGGACAGAGAACTGGGGCACAGGACAGAGGACTGGGGCACAGGACAGAGGACTGGGGCACAGGACAGAGGACTGGGGCACAGGACAGAGGACTGTGGCACAGGACAGAGGACTGTGGCACAGACAGAGACTGGGCACAGGACAGAGACTGTGGCACAGGACAGAGAACTGGGGCACAGGACAGAGGACTGGGGCACAGGACAGAGGACTGGGGCACAGGACAGAGGACTGGGGCACAGCACAGAGGACTGGGGCACAGCACAGAGGACTGCGGCACAGGACAGAGGACTGCGGCACAGCACAGAGGACTGGGGCACAGGACAGAGGACTGGGGCACAGCACAGAGGACTGGGGCACAGCACAGAGGACTGGGGCACAGCACAGAGGACTGCGGCACAGGACAGAGGACTGCGGCACAGGACAGAGGACTGGGCACAGGACAGAGGACTGCGGCACAGCACAGAGGACTGGGGCACAGCACAGAGGACTGCGGCACAGACAGAGACTGGGCACAGGACAAAGGACTGGGGCACAGACAGAGGACTGCGGCACAGCACAGAGGACTGCGGCACAGGACAGAGGACTGGGCCGGACAGGCTGGCACATGCAGGAACTGGGCACAGGACAGAAGGACTGGGGCACAGCACAGAGGACTGCGCACAGCACAGAGGACTGCGGGCACAGCACAGAGGACTGCGGCACAGCACAGAGACTGGCACAGGACGAGACTGGCACAGCACAGGCACAGCACGAGGACTGGCACACAGACGAGAGAGGACTGCGGCACAGCACAGAGACTGAGCCAGAAGCTGTGGCACAGGACAAAGGACTACAGCACAGAGGACTGGGACACAGGACAGAGGACTGCAGCACAGCACAGAGGACTGGCACACAGGCACAGGACAGAGGACAAGGACACATGACAGGGCCACAGTACAGGGGCCCAGGGCACAGGCCTGACGACTTGGGCACAGGACAGGGCAGAGGACAGGAGCCCAAGACAGACGACTGGCCCACACAACACAGAACAGAGGACTGGGGCACAGGACAGGGCAGAGGATAGGGACACATGACATAGGACACAGCCACAGGACATGGCCACAAGACAGAGGACAGTGCCACAGAACAGGGACAGAGGACAGGCCCGCAGGACAGAGGACAGGCCCACAGGACAGAGGACTGAGCCACAGGACAGAGGCAGAGGACAGGAGCACAGGACACAGCCACAGAACACAGTACTATCCACTGAGCCTCCATATACACCATATAAATCCCACAACAACAGCGTACTTTCTGGAAAGAGGACTGTACTATTCAGCGCCTATTTCTACGGCATCTCCTCACTTCACCGCACTCCCGATGCGATAGCATCGGGCCTTTTTACTAGTCTATATACATAATCAGCAGTTTTGCGTTTACGGTCACTGTGCTGCTATCACGCGCTGACCGGAAGCGCAAAAAGGCAGTCGCCGGACACCAGCTACCCCCACCAATGCCCGCGCTCCCCCGCCGCCAGGGCCGCACCGTCCATTGGAGAGTGTCAGCCCTGAGTCTCCAGTGGCAGCACACAGGGGGAGCGGCGTTACACAAGCCCACACCACCTGCCGCTGACCCCACACACCGCCCAAACACCCCCTGCAGTACACCCCCTCCTCCGGTGTCCACACACCCCCATACTACTCTGGCGTCCACACACCCCGTCAGTACACCCCCCCACCCCTTTTGCTGCCCGCAGCCCCCTCGTAATACAGCCCCCACCCCTCCCTCCAGCCCCCCCACACCCCCGAGGACACCCCCGCACCCCCTTCGGCGCCCCCAGACCCCCGAGGACACCCCCGCACCCCCTTTGGCGCCCCCTGACGCCCGAGAAATTACTTACCTATTCGGATAGGACCTTTGGTGATGTCACAGTCATGTGATCAGTCACATGACCGCACATCACCATAGCTCCGCCTCCTGCATTCTACACTGCTTCCCAGCTATGACAAGGAGCTGTCACAGCTGGGAAGAAGGGAAGGGGAGACAGAGAAGCTGAAGGTGAGCTCAAACACTAGAGAGGAAACTGAGACATAACGGCAGCTGAAAAAATGAAGAGACACAAGACTGCTGCAGAAATAGGGGGAGCACAGACACATAAGGGAACACCAGAAAACCGGAACAGAGGACAGACAGAGGGAAGGGGACTGCAGAAAGATGAAAGAGGGGGAGCAGAGAGGGATGTCAGCCAGAGACACATAAAGGGATCCAGAAAGACTGAAGGGGGGCATAGAGAAGTAAGGGGGGACCAGAATGACTGAAGGGGGGCATAGAGAAGTAAGGGGGGACAAGAAACACTGAAGGGGGCCAGAGAGACATAAGAGGTGACCTGAATGACTGAAGGGGACCAGAGAGGCATAAGGGGGACCAGAAAACCCGAAGGGGGGCAGATACATGAAGGGGCTAACATACACACTTAATGGGGGGCACAGACACATAAGGGGGGACCATAAATACTCAAGGGGGCCAGACAGATTAAGGGGCTAACATACACACAAAAAGGGGGGGTGCACAGAGACATAAGGGGCCACCACAAACACTGAAGGGGGGCAGACAGATAAAGGGGCGGCACAGAGACATAAGCAGGACCACAAAGACTGAAGACAGCCAGAGAGATGAGGGGGGGGGGGACATACAGATGGAAGGGGGGGCATAGAGATTAAGGGGGGGGAAATAAATATTTAAGGGGACCAGAGACGCATAAGGGGGGACCTGAAATACTCTACGCCAGCTGAGAGACATAAGGAGGACCACAAACCCTAAAGGGGTTAGGCTAAGAAACAAGGCCAATTACCAGAAAGACTGAAGGGAGGGCAGAGAAATGAAACGGCCCAACATACAGACAAAAGGCCCGCAGCAAAGATGGAAGAGAGCCCAGAAATAATTAAGGTAAGCTAACACACATAAGGGGGACAATAAACACTCAAGGGGGCCACAGAGATATAAAGGGGGATCATAAAGACAAAAGTGGGGAAGCTGACAGGGAAGGGGCCTGAAAGACATACCAAGGGAGCAGAAATACTCAAGAGGAGCAGAGAAACATAAAGGGGACCATAAACCCTGAAAGGGGGGACACAGAAATAACGAGGTAGCAGAAACACTGAAGGGGAAAACAGAAACACTGAAGGGGGACCACAGAGACTAACAGGGGGGCATAGAGAGGGAAGGGGGAGCAGAGACACAGAATGGGGACCAGAAACACTGAAGGGTTGCACAGAGACGAAGGGCAGGGGGAGCTGAGATGAAAAGGGGCAGAGAGACATAAGGGGGGACCACAAAGATTGAAAGGGCCAGAGACACCAGGGGAGACAAGAAAGACTGAAGGGGGACAGATAAACAAGGGGGACCACTAACACTTAAGGGGGCCAGAGAGACTGAAGGGTGGGGGGCAAGACACATGGGGTCACCAGAATTACTAAAGGAGGCCAGAGACACTGAAGGGGGGGCAGAGACAAGTAAGGGGAGACCAGAAATATGAAAGGGTGACGCAGAAAGTGGGAAGGGGGGCCACAGAAACAGAAGATTTGCACACCAAGGAAAGGGGGATAGAGAGACAAAAGGGCAGAGCACAGTAAGGAATGGGGGGCACAGACTCTAAAGGAGGAGCTGAGAAACGGAAGGGGGCAGAGAGACTAAAGAAGGTAGCACAGAAAAGAAAGGGGGGCACAGACACGGGGAAGAAGAGAGATGGAATACAGGGCAAAGACATGGGGGACAAAACAGAGGGAAGGGGGGGCAGATACAAAAGGCGGAACACAGGGCCAAAGAGAACATCGGGTGATCAAAGGGAGCACAGGGAGGCCACAAAGAGTGCAGAGTGGCAGTGACGCCCTAACAATGCTCTCCTCACCCCTCCAGCCTCTGCTCTCCTCACCCCTCCAGCCTCCCGCCACATCACACACTGCTATCCACACACCCGCCTCTATACTCTGCTACCCACAGAGCCGCCTGTATACTCTGCTACCCACATAGCCGCCTGTATACTCTGCTACCCACAGAGCCACCTGTATACTCTGCTACCCACAGACCCGTTTCTATACTCTGCTACCCACACAGCTGCCTCTATACTCTGCTACCCACACAACCACCTGTATACTCTGCTACCCACAGACCCGCCTGGATACTCTGCTACCCACAGAGCCGCATCTATACTATGCTACCCACAGAGCCCCCTGTATAATCTGCTACCCACACAGCCTTCTGTATACTCTGCTACCCACAAAGCTGCCTGTATACTCTGCTACCCACAAAGCCGCCTGTATACTCTGCTACCCACAGACCCGCCTGTATAATCTGCTACCCACAGACCCGCCTGTATACTCTGCTACCCACAGACCTGCCTGTATACTCTGCTACCCACAGACCCGCCTGTATACTCTGCTACCCACAGACCCGCCTGTATACTCTGCTACCCACAGACCCGCCTGTATACTCTGCTACCCACAGACCCGCCTGTATACTCTGCTACCCACAGACCCGCCTGTATACTCTGCTATCCACAGACCCGCCTGTATACTCTGCTACCCACAGACCCGCCTGTATACTCTGCTACCCACAGACCCGCCTGTATACTCTGCTACCCACAGACCCGCCTGTATACTCTGCTACCCACAGACCCGCCTGTATAGTCTGCTACCCACAGACCCGCCTGTATAGTCTGCTACCCACAGACCCGCCTGTATAGTCTGCTATCCACAGACCCGCCTGTATACTCTGCTACCCACAGACCCGCCTGTATACTCTGCTACCCACAGACCCGCCTGTATACTCTGCTACCCACTGACCCGCCTCTATACACACAATTCATTTCACCGCGCTCCCGATGCAATTGCATCGGGCCTTTTTACTAGTATACTATAATGGGTACATGTTCTATAAGTGAAAAGCCCGGCTAGCACATATATGTTAACAATATACATTTGAAGGCCTCAGGTTGGAGGCTCAGAACACATGGCAGTATTCTGAGGGATCGAAGTCATGTTTGTTATCGTCTCCAGTTTTCCTCGATCATTGACCAGACGATTCTTCTTTTTATCCAGATTATATTCCATCTGCCCGTAGAAAGATTCAGATCTAGATGGCAAACAACCACCATCATGAGGTATCCGTCTTCACAGACATCACCAAGTCTGAAGACCTCACCCAATCCAGAGGACCATGAGATGCAGAGATTACTGACACTCATCGAATGGCCCGAGGCGCCCACCGGAGTCGACTTCATGAATTCTACAAGTCCAAAGACCTCTTATTATGATTTTCTGTATCCCAATGAGACCCATCAAGTTGGAGATCATGTAACTGTGCTCATTTTTGCTCGGGATCATTATGGTCAACCAAAAACCTACGGAGGAGATTATTTCCAGGCCAAGCTCCACTCACCGAAATTAAGAGCTGGAGTGACGGGTGCAGTCACCGACCACAGGAATGGCAGCTACTCTGCCACGTTCCCTCTACTCTGGCCGGGGGAGGCGCAGGTTTACATTTCACTTGTACATTCCAGTGAAGCCATTTCCATTCTGAGCAAGAAGAGAGATTCTCGGCCTGACAAGGTAAAAGCAGAAGGTTTTGTTCCTGCTGGGTGACTCTGGTGAAGAGCCGATAGCAGTGCTGTCAATGTGTATGAATATTGTACTCCTGAAATAGCTGATTGGTGGGGTATCGGGTGCCAGATCCCAAGAGATTCTCAGCCAGATAACATAAAAGCAGACGTTTTTTGTTTAAGGTTTTGATCATTAATCTGGTGGTAGCTGTTGATGGAGATGACTGTACTGTAAAGAGTATAAGCCTAATTTATCAATGTTCACTGAAGTTTAATGCGCCAAATGTATCAAAATGCCTGTCGTGATTCATGAATTTTGTGCAAAACTCAAAATTGTCAATTTTTTGCCTCCTACTGTGCTGGATACTTTTTTCTACTTTAATTTTTGGGTGCAGCCGGTTCACATATATGTACAGTCTTGTACATTGTCTATTTCCCCTTGACCCTTAAGTGAGGGAGTCTGCTTGCAGTGCCCATCTGTCACTTGTCCAAGGCTCTGGTCTGTGTTACCTTCACACAGACTGCTTGCACACCTGTTACTCCAGCAGTCTGGATCCCAACTGAGACACACCCTGCTGTGCAGTGCAAGATTAAATAGAATCCCTAGACATGAGCCAGTCGCAAGACCTTTGCTGGAGGGAGAGTCCGTCCCACTACCAAACCTACAGCTCTCTGCAACATAAAGGCACAAAACAGTTTTCCTTAAAGCCTAGGTCAAATAGCTTGACCTAGCTCATATCGCTTTGTCTTTGTGTTTTACTCACGGCTGTAGGTGTGAATACAACATACTGCTGAAGGTCTCAGAGGGTTTCCAAGCACATTCTGGGGATACATAGTGACCTTCATTGATGACATCTGTCACTGCCACACATACCCCACCCTCATGGGATTAAACACTAGCCATCATACGTGGACATCATATATGGAAAGCGGCCGTGGTCACGTTCAGCTGACACTGCAGGCAAGATTCCCAAAAGTTCTGAACCTTGGCATGGTCCCCGGGTCAATAAAAATGCTGCAACATGCGCTCTTGCATTTTTTTCTACCCCTAAGCAGTGACTCATTGAGTATCCATGGGCAAACTCAAGGGCCTTCCAGCAGTAAGGCTCATGTAAGCTGCTCCAACATTGCTCTGGATGTCAGCGACCCTGTAGAGCAACTCCCATTTTACTACTATGTAGGAAGGTTGTGGTGCTGTGCCTTGCTACAGAATCACCCCATCCATTATTACCATCTATGGCCGGGCCAGGGTGGGATCCTGGAACTGGGCTGTCACAAAATTATCCCAATCCCTCAGATTGACTCCGTCACCTAGACCGCTCCTGCCATTACCTCTAGGGGAAACCTGTTGGGATTACACACTGTGCCTGTATTTTTCTTTTTTTTATCACAATGTTTTTTTATTAAAAGAAAGAGGGTACAAGTAACATTTTTTACAGTTCAGAAAAGAACAGGTAATCAAAAATTGCAGTTACAAGAGTTATATAGTTTCATATCTCAGATATTTAGGAAGGAGTGGGGGGGGGGGTGAGTTGGGGGAAGGGAAAGTGTTGAGTTGGGGGGGGTGGGGGGGGGATGACAGAGGGAGCAAAATCATCAACTGACTTGTGAACGACCAAAACGACCAAAATCTAGTTCGATAAAGAGGCCTTAGCTTAAGTAGGAAGAGGCGATGCCAGGTGATGAGAAGCCCAAAGTTTCCAAGCTTCCAACGTGGGCTCTCTATCACTTCGAGTGAGGGCTAGATGATATTCATATGAAAATATCAAATTTAGTCTGTTCGTCACTTCAGAGAGGGTTGGTGTGAAGCGATGGCTGGGAGGACCACCGCGGTGCAGAATAAGGTACGATACACAAGATGGGAGTGCAAACCACAAGGGTGAATTTATTAACAGGCGGGGAAAGATGTGAAGAAGGCAGGTTCAAGCAGGGGTAAACAGTGGCAAAAGAGATTTAACAAACTTTTCGCTTTCTCTAGTTGGTCCGCTCAATAGCACGGTTCTCCAACTATCACAAGTTAAGAGCACACAGGTAAATTCACAACAACAAGGTACAATGCTACTCTACGTGTAACCTTTCTGGCCGTGCTACCCAGGCCACACACGGCTGCCGTGTTCTACCTACTGAAGCCTATTCTACCCTGAGAGGTGCACAATATTCAACTCACAGTGATGCAGGGATTTGGATGCAGTCCTGGGGGCCCCCAACAACAGCAGTCTTATCCGAAGATGCACACGTCTCCTGTCTCGAGTCGATGAGCTGCAAATCTTCTCCTTGCTTCAGATTCTCATGGGATTCCGGGCTTATCTGTGTCTGTGTCTCACTTTACTTTTCCAAGAAAAACTGCAGTCCTGTTCCAGTCACACAGACGGTCTCCTTCTCCTCACACATCCACCGACTGCTCCAAAAAGCACATTCTCCGAAGGGGGGAAAAACAGGACATACCATCATCCCACACCTGGGGGGTTTTCTGTCTCTTAAAGTGGCAGCGTGTAACACAGGCAGGGATTTCTTAAAGTGGCAACGCTTCTCTTACTGTCCATAGCAGTAGCACCCCCAATATGCCTCCCTACTTAATGATGGTCGTCCTCGGCCATCACAACATCAGGCCCACAGTGTAATGACGGAATGTTCAATGTGAACACAGCATCTGTGGAGGAGACAACAACGGCAATACAGCAGACTGAGTACATTGTTCAACATATCGGATTGGTGGAACCCCTGCAGTAGACCTCTGAGACCTTCTAAGATCTTGACTATCAGGCCAGGCTTGACTAACTCCCGGAGGAACACCTGCTGCAGGAGCTACAGTGGAATCTTGGCTGGCCTCTTCTTCACGTGGCAGTAGGGGCTCATCCATGGAATCCCCGCTTCTGGAAGGCTGAGGTTCCCCCACTGTGTTGGGGACTGTCCACCAGTCATCGTCGACTTCACACACAGGTGACGTGAGTTCAGGGAGCGGGGCAGAAACTGTAGGAAAGGCTTCGGACCGGCATGGCCGCAGCATATTTCTGTGTAGTACTCTAGGGCCGGACGCCCCATTCTCAACTTGCACCTTGTAGACTGGGCCATCAGTATAAACCCGTTCAATTACTCTGTAGGGTTGTACTTCCCATCTCTCACTCAGTTTGCCCTTGGGGCGCTTCTCTCTGACTAGCACTCGATCTCCAGGTTGCAGCGGTATTTCCTGAATCGGTTTAGGGCTCGTATGTTCTTTCTTCTGTAGCTGTTGACCGGCCAACCGACGGATCGTTTGTAATCGTTGTCGATGTTCTTTCACCCACGAAGTGACAGTTCGTTCCATGAAATCCTCTGGCTGCTCCAAATTCAGCTCGATGATGTCTCGCCCAGCTCTTCCAAAGAGCAACAGATATGGGGTGTAACCCGTAGTGGAGTGAACTCGGTTATTGTAGGCCCAGACCAATTCTGCTAGGTAATCCGGCCAGCATGCTTTCTTATCTTCCTCCAATGTCCGCAGCATCTGAAGTAGGGTTCGGTTGAAGCGTTCACATGCTCCATTGCCTTGGGGGTGGTAAGGTGTAGTCCGAGATCGCTCGATGCCATACATACGATAGAGTTCCTCCATCACCTTGCCTTGGAAACATGCCCCTTGATCGGAGTGGATTCGCTTTGGGCATCCATACACCCGGATAAAGTCTTGGCAGACAGCCCGTGCCGCCGACTCTGCAGTCTGATCTCTAGTCGGGGTGACTACAGCGAACTTGGAGAAATGGTCAGTCATAACCAAACAGTATTGTAGTCCCCTAGCTGAGTGTCCCACGAGGAGATAATCAATCATCAAGATTTCTAGCGGTTCTTTGGTCTGTATGGTCTGAACGCGTGCCCTCTGTTCGGTGCTTTTAATGAGGTCGCATACTCGACATTGCCGGCAAACCTCTTCTACCACAGACTCCAATCGGGGGCAGTACACGTACCGCTGTAACCATTGGTAGGTCTTTGCAGGTCCGAAGTGAGCGCCAAACTCGTGTGCTTCCTTAGCTACCTCTTGAGCCATTTTTCCGGGGATGACCACCTGCCATCTTGTTTCTATTTCTTTTGGCTGTTGTCTTTTACGATATAACACTGATTCTCGAACTTCTAGTCTATCCCACTGGTGTAAGACGCTCTTCATCTCAGCGTCCAGGTTAGCCCTTTCTTGCTTGTCGGGCTTCTGCTTCTCAGCTACCCAGTGTTTCATCTGTTGTAGCCCTTCGTCTGCAGCTTGAGCACGTCCCCATTCTTCATTGGTTCTTCCCAGGGACCGGGGCAGTGTGCAAACCTCCCTACTTAATTGTGACGCAAGAACTGGGGGACCAAACTTGCTAAAGTCTGGCGTTTCTTCCTCCTCTAGTTGTTCATCGAGGTCCCCCACTGGGATCTCCACCGTCACTCTTGACAGTCCATCCGCATTTGCGTTTTCGGTGGCGGGACGATAACAGATGGTAAAGTCGAACTTTGCAAGGCGAGCCACCCACCGTTGTTCCAAGGCTCCCAATTTAGTATTCTCAAGATGGGCCAGAGGATTATTGTCTGTTCGGACCTGGATCTTGGTCCCTGTCAGGAAGCCAGCAAATTTCTCTGTCATGGCCCACACTAGGGCCAGGAGCTCTAGTCGAAAGGAGCTATAATTGTGGGGGTTTCTTTCGTTGTCCCGCAGGGACCTACTGGCGTAGCCGATGACTCTCTCATGTCCATTCTGTATCTGAGACAATACTGCACCGAGTCCATGAAGGCTACCATCCGTGTACAGCAGGAATGGTCGGTCGAAGTCCGCGTAGGCTAGGATCGGGGCTGAAGTAAGGGCATTCTTCATAGCCTGAAAAGCCTCATCTTGTCTCTGAGCCCAAAGGATGCCCTGGTTCTTTGACACTCCGGCGGTCCCCCTCAGCAGCTCATTCAAAGGACCCGCCACCTTTGCAAAGTCTTTGACGAACCGGCGGTAATACCCGGCGAGTCCAAGAAATGCCTTGAGTTCTCTCACCGTTTGAGGGACTGGCCACTTCTGGATGGCCGCCACCTTTTCTGCAGAGGGCAGGACTCCATCCTGTGAAACTGTGTGGCCCAGATACTCGATCTCTCTCTTGAAGAGGTGGCATTTTTTTGGTTTCACCTTCAGGTTATGAGCCTGTAGTCTTCCGAGTACCTGTCCAAGCCGGTCAAGGTGTTCTTTGAACGAGGCCGAAAACACGATGATGTCATCCAGATAGATCAGAGTAGCTTCGAAATTTAAGTCCCCCAAGCACTTTTCCATCAGCCGTTGGAACGTGCCCGGAGCATTGGAGAGTCCGAAAGGCATCCGGTTAAATTCAAACAATCCCATCGGGAGAATGAACGCGGTCTTTGCTTTGTCTTTTTCCGCCACAGGTACTTGCCAGTACCCGCTTGCTAAATCCAAGGTGGAGAAGTACTTGGCCTTCCCCAATGCCGTCAAGGATTCTTCGATTCGTGGTAATGGGTATGAGTCACGAACTGTACAGGCGTTGAGTTTTCTGTAGTCTACACAGAACCGGATGGTCCCATCCTTTTTCTTGACGAGTACCACCGGAGCCGCCCAAGGGCTCTGACTGCCCTGTACTACTCCCGCATCCAGCATTTGCTTCAGTAAAGTCTTCACCTCTTGGTACATCTTGGGAGGGATCTGTCGGTACCGTTCTCGAATCGGACGAGCTTCCCCGGTCGGTATCTCATGCATGATAGCTTCAGTGCAGCCGAAATCTTCAGCGTGGCGAGCGAATGCAGCCTGGTTCTTCCACAACATAGCTTCTACTGCTTGCACACGTTCGGGGCCCAGCGATTTCACATCCACTTCCATCTGATCGAGGATGACCTTTCCACTCCACTCTGGGGAGGGCATCTCTTCAGCCCTCGCAGAGACTGCTAGGGTCCACCCCGTACCTTCTATCGGCGATAGGGATATATCTTTTTGGCTCACCACTTCACCTTTATGCAAGTATACCAGGGCCAGATCTGTCCCTCGGGGCAAGGTGACCTCACTGGGGCCCACATTCAAGGCTCTGATAGGGACGCGTCCTTGTTGGACCACAGCTACCGTACGAGCTATCATAACTTCTTGGTCCACTCTTCCGGTTGCTACAGGCTGTACGATCACTTCTATCCCATCGAGATTGCGATAGGTTCCCACTGGGAGGTGTAATATACTCTCTCGTCCGGGAGGCAGGATTATAGGCACCTTCCCAGGAGCCCTGATGACCCCTACCGTCTGATGAGATGGCACACTCTTCTGCGTCCCACAGACACGGATCAGTCGCTGAAGTGCTTCTTGCGTAGGCTTATGTGTAGTAGCCTGCTTCCAGTATCCGGGTCCCCGTTTGACGAACATAATCTGATCTAATTCACGTAGGACATTCATCCCCAGTATTACAGGTACATCTTCTTTGACGGGCCCGGGGACTAGTAGGATCCCTTTTCTCCCTACTTCTTGCCCACAGATACGAACATTCATCCACACAACCCCTGTGACCGGGATCGGTTGCTGATTAGCGGCAATCACCCGGATCAATGTCTCTTTCTCTGGCCTGGCCAGTGCCTGGAAATGCTGATTGAAGTATGCTTCTGGCATCGTCGTCACTTGTGACCCGGTATCTATCAAGCAATCCACTGGAACACCCTCGAATTCAGCACGTATAATGGGACACCCAGCGATCAGATTTTCGTCATGATGTGGAGCGGCTTCCCTTCTCGCCTCCCCCGCAGAGTGCCGCACTACTGCGGAAGTTGGTAGTTTAACGGAGGCTTCTGTTGGCCTTGAGTGCTATTCCGGCACCCTCTGGCAATATGTCCCTGACCTCCACATCCCCAGCATTGGATGTCTTCTCTTCGTTGAGGAATACCTCGTGCCTCTGGTGGCTGCTGAGAGGAAGCCTGCACACTCAAGTTTCCTATTGGTAGCGCCGGGGAATTATTGCGTGCGTACGATGGGCCAGGTTGAAAGGAGGATGGTGCAGCTGGGTAGGGAGGTGCAACAGACAGATCCCTCATTCTTTGCTCCATCTGGGTCAGCTTCTCCTGTACATTGAGAACGGATTTCTGCAAATCCTGCACCACCTGGACCAGCACCTCTTGGCGGTTTGGGTCCCCGCTGGACTTGGCGGCTTGGATGCGCACCACCCCAGAAGCGTAGCTTTCTTCTTTACTTCGGGCTACTGTTTCTGCCAGGATCTGACGAAATGTAAGAGCCGGGTTCGCTCGGACCCGTTCTGACAGGGCTCGCCTCAAGGATATGCTGTGTAATCCTAGAATATACTGCTCCCGGAGTATCCGGTCTGTGGAGCCTATGCCGCCGAGTTCAGCTGCCTCCTTTTTCTGCACCTCTGCTAACACTTCTTGTAGTGCTGTGGCATACTGAGAGATCCCTTCTTCTTCCCGTTGCAGCCTCGAAAAAAATTTGACGCGAAGATGTCCTGCACTAGCAGTCTCGCCATAGATTTCTTCCAGGAATCCAACTAACTCTTTCAGGGTACTACGGGTGGGTTCTGGTTGTAGACAGACGTTTCTACGGGCTTCTCCTTCTAGGGCAGTCAAAGCGATGTCCACTTCAAGCTCTGGGCCGATGTTATAAACCTTCAGGGTGCTCTGCAGTCGGGACACCCAGTCACACAGTGCCATGTTATTGCCGTCAAACTTTGGGAGTACACTAAATATAGTGCCCATTGGGAGTGTCCTTGCAGGGGTTCCACCATTGCCCACATTACCCCCGTTAATATTAGCATTCCCGCCGTTGCTGTCTGCTGCCTCCATCTTGGTGACCGTACCCTGCTCGCAGCGCCACTTGAAGCGATGGCTGGGAGGACCACCGCGGTGCAGAATAAGGTACGATACACAAGATGGGAGTGCAAACCACAAGGGTGAATTTATTAACAGGCGGGGAAAGAAGTGAAGAAGGAAGGTTCAAGCAGGGGTAAACAGTGGCAAAAGAGATTTAACAAACTTTTCGCTTTCTCTAGTTGGTCCGCTCAATAGCACGGTTCTCCAACTATCACAAGTTAAGAGCACACAGGTAAATTCACAACAACAAGGTACAATGCTACTCTACGTGTAACCTTTCTGGCCGTGCTACCCAGGCCACACACGGCTGCCGTGTTCTACCTACTGAAGCCTATTCTACCCTGAGAGGTGCACAATATTCAACTCACAGTGATGCAGGGATTTGGATGCAGTCCTGGGGGCCCCCAACAACAGCAGTCTTATCCGAAGATGCACACGTCTCCTGTCTCGAGTCGATGAGCTGCAAATCTTCTCCTTGCTTCAGATTCTACTGGATTCCGGGCTTATCTGTGTCTGTGTCTCACTTTACTTTTCCAAGAAAAACTGCAGTCCTGTTCCAGTCACACAGACGGTCTCCTTCTCCTCACACATCCACCGACTGCTCCAAAAAGCACATTCTCCGAAGGGGGGAAAAACAGGACATACCATCATCCCACACCTGGGGGGTTTTCTGTCTCTTAAAGTGGCAGCGTGTAACACAGGCAGGGATTTCTTAAAGTGGCAACGCTTCTCTTACTGTCCATAGCAGTAGCACCCCCAATAGGTGGAGAAATAGACTTCCACTTTGCTGCGATGCTTAGTCTGGAGGCAATTAAAATGTAGGTCAGCGTCTTACTTACTACTGGGTGGAGATCACGTACTCCTATGTGGAGTAACGCCAACTGAGGGGTCAGTGGGATCTGAGTGTCCAACACCTCAGAGATTAAATGTGCAATCTGGTGCCAGAACAAGGCGATTTTGGGGCAGGACCACCACATGTGGGTTAAATCACCCCTCCCTCCGCATTCTCTCCAACAACTAGGAGAGAGGTTCGGGTTGAACTTTTGCAAGCGGGTCGGGGGGAGATACCACCGTAAGTGAATCTTTTTTAAGTTTTCGAGGTGT
The DNA here is from genome assembly GCA_033576535.1 of Allobates femoralis. NCBI lineage: Eukaryota > Metazoa > Chordata > Amphibia > Anura > Aromobatidae > Allobates > Allobates femoralis. The sequence continues at coordinate 7,610,632 of JARQOC010000005.1, forward strand.
GTAATACATCTGGTTGAACTGGATATTATCTTAGACGCCCCTTCCCATTCCTCCCAGTCTGATTCAAAGTTTAAGTCTGCCTCCCATTTATGCATGTAAGGAAGTTTGTCAGGAGTGTCCAGATGCAGGAGGGCAGCGTATATAATGGAAAGGCCTTTGGTTTTTTTTGGATCTGAAAGAAGATACATTTGAAATGGGGTAGGACAAGAGAGGAGTACCCCAAGTTCTTTACGGCATTGGTGAGATTGGAGGAAGTGTCGGAGTTGCATGTACTGTAGGAAGGCCGTACTTAGCGAGGGCGCATCCCTCATCAAGTCATCAAAGGATTTGAGTGTATTATTGGAGAAGAGATCACCCAAATTTTTTATCCCTGCTTGGGACCAGCGGGCCACGTCAAGGGGGGGGGGACATGTAGTTTCAGAGTCGAAAGCGGAATAACCGCCGTGGGTAGTTTAGTCCAGTTTCTCGGTGCTTCTCTCCAATACTCTACCAAAGTCTTAATAGTAGAAAGGGACGATGGATGCGACTCCTTCACAGGGGAGAGAGACTCCGCAGCCAGTATTCCCCGCAAATCACCCCCTCTAACCAAGTGGTTCTCTATCTGTAACCATCTCAGTTGGTTTAGCCTTTCTTTAGCGTTCCACCACGTTTTTGCCTCCTCCAAGATCACAGCTCTGTGGTACGACTTGATGTCTGGGACCCCCATCCCTCCCCTGTGCATAGGGAGGAACATGATTTTTTTGGATACCCTGGGTTTCTTTGCGGCCCACACATATGTATTCACCAGGTTCTGAACCTTTGTCAGGTATTTATTAGCAATCCTGAAAGGAATACATCTGAGTAGATAGAGAATTTTTGGGAGCAGAATCATGCGGAAGGCCTGGATTCTGGCCATCCATGACAGCTCCAAGGCCACATGATCAGTTAAGGCCTTCTGCAACGTCCGTTTGAGACCATCTATGTTCACAGGCACGACCAAGGAGGAGGGGCAAAGGGTGACTCCTAGATAAGGTATTCCTTTCGGACACCACTGGAAGGGATAGGAGGCCTGAAGACGAGATGCAAGAATAGGGGGGACACATATCGGTAGAATCACTGATTTTGAACCATTAAGTTTGTAAAATGACAGACTAGAGAAGGTCAACAAGATTGACATAATAGCCGGAAAGGAGGACAAGAGGTCGGTACAAATTATGATTATGTCGTCAGCGTATAGGCCTATCTTGTGAATTGAGTCTCCGACTCGGATTCCCGAAATGTGAGTATCAGCCCGTATCCATTGTTACCCCTCGGGGGTCTGCCGCCCGTGCCCGCGGCCTGCTGCCCTTACTCCCTGTTACCCCTCGGGGGTCTGCCGCCCGTGCCCGCGGCCTGCTGCCCTTACTCCCTGTTACCCTTGGGGGTCTGCCGCCCGTGCCCGCGGCCTGCTGCCCTTACTCACTGTTACCCCTCGGGGGTCTGCCGCCCGTGCCCGCGGCCTGCTGCCTTTACTCCCTGTTACCCCTCGGGGGTCTGCCGCCCGTGCCCGCGGCCTGCTGCCCTTACTCACTGTTACCCCTCGGGGGTCTGCCGCCCGTGCCCGCGGCCTGCTGCCCTTACTCCCTGTTACCCCTCGGGGGTCTGCCGCCCGTGCCCGCGGCCTGCTGCCCTTACTCCCTGTTACCCCTTGGGGGTCTGCCGCCCGTGCCCGCGGCCTGCTGCCCTTACTCACTGTTACCCCTCGGGGGTCTGCCGCCCGTGCCCGCGGCCTGCTGCCCTTACTCACTGTTACCCTCGGGGGTCTGCCGCCCGTGCCCGCGGCCTGCTGCCTTTACTCCCTGTTACCCCTCGGGGGTCTGCCGCCCGTGCCCGCGGCCTGCTGCCCTTACTCACTGTTACCCCTCGGGGGTCTGCCGCCCGTGCCCGCGGCCTGCTGCCCTTACTCACTGTTACCCCTCGGGGGTCTGCCGCCCGTGCCCGCGGCCTGCTGCCTTTACTCCCTGTTACCCCTCGGGGGTCTGCCGCCCATGCCCGCGGCCTGCTGCCTTTACTCTCTGTTACCCCTCGGAGGTCTGCCGCCCGTGCCCGCGGCCTCCTGCCCTTACTCACTGTTACCCCTCGGGGGTCTGCCGCCCGTGCCCGCGGCCTGCTGCCCTTACTCCCTCGGCTTGAGCAACGCTGCTCCTCTCACTTCTGGTACCACTGCTTTTGCACATGAAACTGTCTCCTATTCAGTGTCTGCTGGAAAGGCTGCAGGGTTCTGGCTCCTCCCCTCAGCCAATCACCAGGTCTCTGTGCCCTGCCAATCAGGACTGCCCTGTTCTGATATAAACCTCCTGTTTCCAATCAGTCGGGGCCAGGGCAACCTTCACCTTCTCCCTAGTGAAGTTGCCACTACTGGTCTGTCAGGTCGCTCCTCGTTTGGTCTGTTACCTGATCTCCCTGTGTTACCTCCTCCAGATCTCGTTCCTGCCGGCTCCTGGTTGATCTCCGTGTTCCTGGATGGTCTCCTGGATCTCTCCAAGCTGATCACTGGTTCTCGCCCGGCACCGGATCCCCCGTGGTCTTGGACTCCCTGTGTTCCTGGATCTCCCTGTGTTCCTGGATCTCCCTGTGTTCCTGGATCTCTCCGTGTTCCTGGATCTCTCCGTGTTCCTGGATCTCTCCGTGTTCCTGGATCTCTCCGTGTTCCTGGATCTCTCCGTGTTCCTGGATCTCTCCGTGTTCCTGGATCTCTCCGTGTTCCTGGATCTCTCCGTGTTCCTGGATCTCTCCGTGTTCCTGGATCTCTCCGTGTTCCTGGATCTCTCCGTGTTCCTGGATCTCTCCGTGTTCCTGGATCTCTCCGTGTTCCTGGATCTCTCCGTGTTCCTGGATCTCTCCGTGTTCCTGGATCTCTCCGTGTTCCTGGATCTCTCCGTGTTCCTGGATCTCTCCTGTGTCACGGTTCCCGTCTCTTGTTGTATTCCCGGTTGCTGTTTCGTTACCACGTCGCCTGGGGTCGGTTGAACACTCGTGTCCGTAGCATTGGCCCCTTCGAGGCTGATCCCGGCGGTATCCCTGTATAGGGGTCAAGCGCTCCAGGGTCTCCCTCGCTGGGTCTCCGGTGTTGCGACCTTGTGGCCCTCTCCAGGGGCGTGTGGTTCTGTGTTATTGTTCTGTTTAATAAACCCGTTGACTCTACGGTACGTGTCTGCCTCTCTATCACCCGGTATCAGCATCCGCTTTACGCGGTCCAGTGGGTCCACGTGTGTAGTCCGTCAGTAGGACGTGACAGAGTTTGCCCTGGCCATGGACCCCGCTGATGCCAGGTTTGATTTCAAGAGAGAGCTAACCGCACTCCGCCAGAGTTACGACCGGGTTGTGGCGATTATCCGGTCGTTAGAGGCCCGACGGTCCTCTTCTTCCTGCACCCTCAGCAGCCGGAGAAGGACTCGCCGCCTGGCACCCACATTCTTAGGGGCGCCCTCTACTGTTGATTCCGCTCTCTCCTTTCAGGTGCTGAGTCTTCACCAGGAGCGGGACCGTCTGCGTGAGGCACAGACTCAGATGGCCTCCCATATGGCCTCTATGGATGATCGGCTTGCCAGCCTTGATCCGGTCGATGTCCCTGATGACGTCCTGCCGGTCGGTGCCCCTGATGACGTCCTGCCGGTCGGTGCCCCTGATGACGTCCTGCCGGTCGGTGCCCCTGATGACGTCCTGCCGGTTCGGTGCCCCTGATGACGTCCTGCCGGTCGGTGCCCCTGATGACGTCCTGGCCGGTCGGTGCCCCTGATGACGTTCCGTCGTGCCCGGTCTCGGTCGTGCCCCTGATGACGTCCTGCCGGTCGGTGCCCCTGATGACGTCCTGCCGGTCGGTGCCCCTATGATGACGTCGTGCCTGTGGCTGGTCGGTGCCCTGATGACGTCCGTGCCCGTCGTGCCCCTGATGACGTCCTGCCGGTCGGTGCCCCTGATGACGTCCTGCCGGTCGGTGCCCCTGATGACGTCCTGCCGGTCGGTGCCCCCTGATGACGTCCTGCCGGTCGGTGCCCCTGATGACGTCCTGCCGGTCGGTGCCCCTGATGACGTCCTGCCTCGGTGCCTGAGTGCCCCTGATGACGTCCTGCCGTCGGTGCCCCTGATGACGTCCTGCCGGGCCGGTGCCCCTGATGACGTCCTGCCGTGCCGGACTCCTGCGGCCGCCCCTGATGACGTCCCTCGCTGCCTGATCGTTGCCTGCCCTGATGACGTCCTGCCGGCCGGTGCCCCTGATGACGTCCTGCCGGTCCGGTGCCCCTGATGACGTCCTGCCGGTCGGTGCCCCTGATGACGTCCTGCCGGCCGGTGCCCCTGATGACGTCCTGCCGCCGGTGCCCCTGATGACGTCCTGCCGGCCGGTGCCCCTGATGACGTCCTGCCGGCCGGTGCCCCTGATGACGTCCTGCCGCCGGTGCCCCTGATGACGTCCTGCCTGCCGGTGCCCCTGATGACGTCCTGCCTGCCGGTGCCCCTGATGACGTCCTGCCTGCCGGTGCCCCTGATGACGTCCTGCCTGCCGGTGCCCCTGATGACGTCCTGCCTGCCGGTGCCCCTGATGACGTCCTGCCTGCCGGTGCCCCTGATGACGTCCTGCCTGCCGGTGCCCCTGAGGACGTCCTGCCTGCCGGTGCCCCTGAGGACGTCCTGCCTGCCGGTGCCCCTGAGGACGTCCTGCCTGCCGGTGCCCCTGAGGACGTCCTGCCTGCCGGTGTCCCTGAGGGACGTCCTGCCTGCCGGTGTCCCTGATGACGTCTGCTGCGGCCTGTCCTGCTGTCGCATCGTGCATTGTTCCTGGACGGGCTCCTCCTCCGTGTTCCTGGGGAGTCTCCAGCCTGGATCCGGTCGGTGTCCCTGATGACGTCCAGCCGGTCGGTGTCCCTGATGACGGCCTGCCTGTCGATGTTGGACGGGCTCCTCCTCCGTGTTCCTGGGGAGTCTCCAGCCTCGATCCGGTCGGTGTCCCTGTGGACGTCTTGCCTGTCGATGTCCCATCGTGCATTGTTCCTGGACGGGCTCCTCCTCCGTGTTCCTGGGGAGTCTCCAGCCTGGATCCGGTCGGTGTCCCTGATGACGTCCAGCCGGTCGGTGTCCCTGATGACGTCCAGCCGGTCGGTGTCCCTGATGACGTCCAGCCGGTCGGTGTCCCTGATGACGTCCAGCCGGTCGGTGTCCCTGATGACGTCCAGCCGGTCGGTGTCCCTGATGACGTCCAGCCGGTCGGTGTCCCTGATGACGTCCAGCCGGTCGGTGTCCCTGATGACGTCCAGCCTGTCGCTGTCCCTGATGACGTCCAGCCTGTCGCTGTCCCTGATGACGGCCTGCCTGTCGATGTTGGACGGGCTCCTCCTCCGTGTTCCTGGGGAGTCTCCAGCCTTGATCCGGTCGGTGTCCCTGATGACGGCCTGCCTGTCGATGTTGGACGGGCTCCTCCTCCGTGTTCCTGGGGAGTCTCCAGCCTTGATCCGGTCGGTGTCCCTGATGACGTCCTGCCTGTCGGTGTTGGACGGGCTCCTCCTCCGTGTTCCTGGGGAGTCTCCAGCCTGGATCCGGTGGGTGCCCCTGATGACGTCCAGCCTGTCGCTGTCCCTGATGACGGCCTGCCTGTCGATGTTGGACGGGCTCCTCCTCCGTGTTCCTGGGGAGTCTCCAGCCTTGATCCGGTCGGTGTCCCTGATGACGGCCTGCCTGTCGATGTTGGACGGGCTCCTCCTCCGTGTTCCTGGGGAGTCTCCAGCCTTGATCCGGTCGGTGTCCCTGATGACGGCCTGCCTGTCGGTGTTGGTCGGGCTCCTCCTCCGTGTTCCTGGGGAGTCTCCAGCCTTGATCCGGTCGGTGTCCCTGGGGACGTCTTGCCTGTCGCTGTCCCTGATGACGTCTTGCCTGTCGCTGTCCCTGATGACGTCTTGCCTGTTGTTGTCCCTGATGACGTCTTGCCTGTTGTTGTCCCTGATGACGTCCTGCCGGCCGCTGTCCCTGAGGACGTCCTGCCAGCCGCTGTCCCTGAGGACGTCCTGCCGGTCGCTGTCCCTGATGACGCCCTGTTCCTCCTGTGCTCGTCACATGACGCCCGAGTAGCCACCCTCGGGTCCCTTCTGTCCTGGGGACCGGGGTGGGGGACGCCGATGCCCCGAGGCCCCTGCGCGGGTTCCGGGCCGGTCTCCGTCCGGGGGGGAGCATAGAGGGGGGGGTACTGTTACCCCTCGGGGGTCTGCCGCCCGTGCCCGCGGCCTGCTGCCCTTACTCCCTGTTACCCCTTGGGGGTCTGCCGCCCGTGCCCGCGGCCTGCTGCCCTTACTCCCTGTTACCCCTCGGGGGTCTGCCGCCCGTGCCCGCGGCCTGCTGCCTTTACTCCCTGTTACCCCTCGGGGGTCTGCCGCCCGTGCCCGCGGCCTGCTGCCCTTACTCACTGTTACCCCTCGGGGTCTGCCGCCCGTGCCCGCGGCCCGCTGCCCTTACTCACTGTTACCCCTCGGGGGTCTGCCGCCCGTGCCCGCGGCCTGCTGCCCTTACTCACTGTTACCCCTCGGGGGTCTGCCGCCCGTGCCCGCGGCCTGCTGCCTTTACTCCCTGTTACCCCTCGGGGTCTGCCGCCCGTGCCCGCGGCCTGCTGCCTTTACTCTCTGTTACCCCTCGGAGGTCTGCCGCCCGTGCCCGCGGCCTCCTGCCCTTACTCACTGTTACCCCTCGGGGGTCTGCCGCCCGTGCCCGCGGCCTGCTGCCCTTACTCCCTCGGCTTGAGCAACATTGCTCCTCTCACTTCTGGTACCACTGCTTGTGCACATGAAACTGTCTCCTATTCAGTGTCTGCTGGAAAGGCTGCAGGGTTCTGGCTCCTCCCCTCAGCCAATTACCAGGTCTCTGTGCCCTGCCAATCAGGACTGCCCTGTTCTGATATAAACCTCCTGTTTCCAATCAGTCGGGGCCAGGGCAACCTTCACCTTCTCCCTAGTGAAGTTGCCACTACTGGTCTGTCAGGTCGCTCCTCGTTTGGTCTGTTACCTGATCTCCCTGTGTTACCTCCTCCAGATCTCGTTCCTGCCGGCTCCTGGTTGATCTCCGTGTTCCTGGATGGTCTCCTGGATCTCTCCAAGCTGATCACTGGTTCTCGCCCGGCACCGGATCCCCCGTGGTCTTGGACTCCCTGTGTTCCTGGATCTCCCTGTGTTCCTGGATCTCCCCGTGTTCCTGGATCTCCCCGTGTTCCTGGATCTCCCCGTGTTCCTGGATCTCCCCGTGTTCCTGGATCTCCCCGTGTTCCTGGATCTCCCGTGTTCCTGGATCTCCCCGTGTTCCTGGATCTCCCCGTGTTCCTGGATCTCCCCGTGTTCCTGGATCTCCCCGTGTTCCTGGATCTCCCCTGTGTTCCTGGTTCCCCGTGTTCCTGGTGCTCTGTGTTCACGGTTCCCGTCTCTTGTTGTATTCCCGGTTGCGGATTCGTTACCACGTCGCCTGGGGTCGGTTGAACACTCGTGTCCGTAGCATTGGCCCCTTCGAGGCTGATCCCGGCGGTATCCCTGTATAGGGGTCAAGCGCTCCAGGGTCTCCCTCGCTGGGTCTCCGGTGTTGCGACCTTGTGGCCCTCTCCAGGGGCGTGTGGTTCTGTGTTATTGTTCTGTTTAATAAACCCGTTGACTCTACGGTACGTGTCTGCCTCTCTATCACCCGGTATCAGCATCCGCTTTACGCGGTCCAGTGGGTCCACGTGTGTAGTCCGTCAGTAGGACGTGACATCCATGCTGCCAGTGGCTCCACCACCAGGGCAAAGACTATTGGGGAGAGAGGGCACCCCTGTCTAGTCCCATTAGAAATCGTAAACCTTCGCGAAAGGAAACCTGAGGAGAGGACCCTTGCATTTGGGTTGGAATATAAGGCGAGAATTGCTGATAGGATTGGACCAGTAAATCCAAATTTCTCCAGCACTGCCCGCAGGTATCCCCAGTGCACCCGATCAAATGCTTTCTCTGCATCTAATGAAAGGAGTACACTGGGGATCCCACGGGACTCTGCCACCCCAATAAGGTCCAATACTCGTCTGGTTCCATCCTTCGCTTGTCTCCCTTCCACGAAACCCACCTGGTCGGGCCCCACCAGCAGGGGAAGGACGGGTGTAAGTCTACAAGCAAGCAGCTTGGAATAGATTTTCAAATCACAATTGAGAAGTGAAATCGGTCTGTAGTTCCCAGGCTGGTCTGGGGCCTTCCCAGGTTTGGGGATCGTGGAAATCGTTGCCTCAAGAAGAGTAGCCGGGATGGATCCTCTGGTTATCCAAAGCGTGAACACACGTCTTAGATAGGGCGTGAGGTGGGCAGAGAAAGTTTTGTAATACAGGTTCGGGAATCCGTCGGGGCCCGGAGCCGACATAATCTTTAAAGCAGAGATGGCCTTGTTAATCTCGGTGTCCGAGAACGGGGAATTTAGGTCAGCTAGTTGCTCCGAGGAGAGGAGGGGAAGGTCCAATTTGATAAAAAGGCGTTAATTTCCAAAGGAACTGGCTGCGGAGTTTCTGGATCACTATTTAAATTGTACAGTTTCTCGTAATAACTGGCAAAAATTTCTGCAATTTCCGTCGGGTTTCGGACCTCCGACCCCTTATCATCTTTCATTACCGTAATCATAGATTTTGTGGCTCTCTTTTTAATGCGCCTCGCCAGTACTGCCCCCGCTCTATCACCCTCGGTGTAGTGCACCTTCTTTAATGTTCTCAGCCCTTTCTCATATTGTTCCAACATTAGAGCTCTTAGCTGATGGCGTAGTTGGAAGATCTCCGAGGTTAGACGAGGGGAAGGGTTCAGTTTGTTTAGCTCCTCGGCGTTTTCTATCTTTTGGATCAGGCCAGAGCGGAGAGAGTCCCGGTAACGCTTCAGCTGTGAAGCTTTCTGGATAAACAGACCTCGAAGATATGCTTTATGAGACTCCCAAAGGGTCTCATCGGAGACTTCATTATTGTCATTTAGGGAGAAGAACTCCGATATATTTTTAGAGAAACCGTCCTGGATTCCCCTGTCCGACAGGAGACTTGTATTTAGTCGCCAAGATCGGGGAGAGGGCCCTCCCCCGCCTAATCTGAGCTCCAGAGACACTGGTGCATGGTCCGACCAGGTAATCAGTCCTATCTCCGCACAGGCACAGGCCGAGAGTGTCTGATCGTCAACCAGGAAGTAGTCGATTCTGGTATACGACCTGTGCCTGTGGGAGAAAAAGGAATAGTCTCTTTCAGTGGCGTGTTGGTATCGCCACACATCATGAAGTCGGAGCTCGCGGCACAAGGGCCCTAGCTCCCGCCCCTTCCTTTTCAGATCGGACGAGGAGTCCAGTAGGCGGTCCATCACTAGGTTAAAGTCACCAGCCACAACGCACAGGCCCCCAGACTCCGCCCCGACCTTTTCAAGTACATTACGTGCAAATTTAATCTGGGCCTCGTTAGGGCCATAGATGTTTGAAATTGTGACTAGTTTTCCTCCAATCTCACAGACAAGGATAAGAAAACGGCCGTTAGGGTCTGCCACCACTCTCTGCATCTGGAATTGGACTGTGTTTTTAATCATAATGCATACCCCCGCTTTTTTGGAAGAATGGTTGGCGAAAAAAATGTGAGGGAACAATTTGTGGTGTAAGCGTACATTATCCGCTTCCAGTAAGTGGGTCTCTTGTATGCAGAAGACATCTGCCTTGCACTTGCGTACCTCCTTCCATAAGAATGACCTTTTAAAGGGGGAGTTTAACCCTTTCACATTTAGAGAAACAATTTTAACACTCATTGTAAACTAGCACTTTCCCGCTATGTCACAGTCTCAATCAGTTCAGCAATATAAACCTTGGGTTTAGTCAGGTGAGACGGGAAAAAGGAGGGGAAAGCTTAGGTGACCCTAGAATGGGACAAAGAGGGAGGAGAGTGAGAGTAAAGATCAAGAGAGGAAAAGGTGTTAAAGACAAGTAAATAAGAAAAGAGGGGGAGGGTAAACGAGACTAAACAATCAAACGATGAATTTAGCAGATAGTAACCGTACTCCTAACGATACTTAACAGGAGTTCTCACTCCCAGTGGGGGGGCAATGAAGCTGCACTTCACCACCTCCAGATCTTATGTGCCAGCCTTCCTTGGCCAGCGTTGGGTGAAGGCACAAGCACTGTTCACTTCCAAATAAAAAGGGGAACACAGATATAAGCAGTTCAC
>JARQOC010000005.1:7628308-7633308 GCA_033576535.1 Allobates femoralis
GCATTATTAATAGCATTAATAGGATAAATATTAGCATTAATAGCATTAATAGCATAATTAATAGGATTAATAGCATTATTAATAGCATTAATAGCATTATTATTATCATTAATAGCATTAATAGGATAAATATTAGCATTAATAGCATTAATAGCATAATTAATAGCATTAATAGCATTATTAATAGCATTAATAGCATTATTATTAGCATTAATAGCATTAATAATAGCATTATTAGCATAAATAATAGCATTAATAGTATTATTATTAGCATTAATAGCATTATAATTAGCATTAATAGCATTATAATAGCATTAATAGGATAAATATTAGCATTAATAGCATTAATAGCATAATAATAGCATAATAGCATTATTAATAGCATTAATAGCATTATTATTAGCATTAATAGCATTAAATATAGCATTATTAGCATTAATAATAGCATTAATAACATATTATATACATTAATAGGATTATTAATAGCATTAATAGCATTATTATTAGCATAATAGCATTATTAATAGCATTAATAGGATAAATATTAGCATTAATAGCATTAATAGCATAATTATAGCATTAATAGCATTATTAATAGCATATAGCATTATTAGTAAATTAATAGCATTAAGAATAGCATTATTAGCATTAAATAGCATTAATAACATTATATAGCATTAATAGGATTATTAATAGCATTGATAGCATATTATTTAGCATTAATAGCATTATTAATAGCATTAATAGATAAATATTAGCATAATAGCATTAATAGCATATAATTAATAGATATTAATAGCATTATTATAGCATTAATAGCATTATTAAATTATATTAATAGCATTAATAGATATATTACATTAATAGCATATTAATAGCATTAATATCATTATTAATAGCATTAATAGCATTATTATTAGCATTTAATAGATTATTAAATAATTAGCATTAATAGTATTAATAGCATTAATGCATTATTATTAGCATTAATTAGCATTAATATAGCATTAATAGATTAATTATTAGCATTAATAGCATTAATTAATACATTAATAGCATTATAATAGCTTATTAATAGCATTATTATTAGCATTATTAATAGCATTAAATAGCATTATTATTAGCATTAATAATAGCATTAATAGCATATATATAGCATTAATAGATTTTAATAGCATTAATAGCATTATTATTAGCATTAATAGCATTATTAATAGCATTAATAGGATAAATATTAGCATTAATAGCATTAATATAATTAATAGCATTAATAGCATTATTAATAGCATTAATAGCATTATTATAGAATTAATAGCATTAAGAATAGCATTATTAGCATTAATAATAGCATTAATAACATTATTAATAGCATTAATAGGTATTATTAATAGCATTATATAGCATTATTATTAGCATTAATAGCATTTATTAATAGCATTAATAGGATAAATATTAGCATTAATAGCATTAATAGCATAATTAATAGCATTAATATGCATTATTAATAGCATTAATAGCATTATTATTAATTAATAGCATTAAAAAGATTATTAATATTACATAATAGCATTAATAGCATTATTAATAGCATATAATAGCATTATTATAGCATTAATAGCATTATTATTAGCATTAATAGCATTATTAATAGCATTAGATAGCGTATAAATATAGCATTAATAGCATTATAGCATATTAATAGCATTAATTATAGCATTATATTAGCATTAATACATTAATATTAGCATTAATAGCTAATTATAAATATGATATAGCATTATATAGCATATTAATAGCATTAATAACATTATTAATAGCATTAATAGCATTATATTAGCATTAATAGCATTATTAATAGCATTATTAGATTATTAATAGCATTAATAGATTATTAGCATTAATAGCATTATTATTAGCATTAATAGCATTATTAATAGCATTAATAGGATAAAATATAGCATTAATAGCATAATTAATAGCATTAATAGCATTATTAATAGCATTAATAGCATTATTTATAGAATAATAGCATTAAGAATAGCATTATTAGCATTAATAATAGCATTAATAACATTATTAATAGCATTAATAGGATTATTAATAGCATTAATAGCATTATTATTAGCATTAATAGCATTATTAATAGCATTAATAGGATAAATATTAGCATTAATAGCATTAATAGCATAATTAATAGCATTAATAACATTATTAATAGCATTAATAGCATTATCTTATTAGGCTTTTTTTTTATTATTATTATTTTGTATTAAATTATTTATTATTTTTTATTATTTTTTTTATTATTTTTTAATTATTTTTTAATTATTTTATTTATTATTAAATGTATTATGTATTTTAAGTGAGACACAGTTCTCCTTCAGGTCCGCTATTTATTTTTTTTATTATGATTTTTATTTAATTATTTATTATTTTTTATTATTATTTTTTTTATTATTTTTTAAATATTTTTTAATTATTTTATTTATTATTAAATTTATTATGTATTTTAAGTGAGACACAGTTCTCCTTCAGGTCCGCTATTTATTTTTTTATTATTATTTTTATTGAATTATTTATTATTTTTTTATTATTTTTTTTATTATTTTTTAATTATTTTTTAATTATTTTATTTATTATTAAATTTATTCTTTATTTTAAGTGGGACACAGTTCTCCTTCAGGTCCGCTATTTATTTTTTTTATTATGATTTTTATTTAATTATTTATTATTTTTTATTATTTTTTTTATTATTTTTTAAATATTTTTTAATTATTTTATTTATTATTAAATTTATTATGTATTTTAAGTGAGACACAGTTCTCCTTCAGGTCCGCTATTTATTTTTTTATTATTATTTTTATTGAATTATTTATTATTTTTTTATTATTTTTTTTATTATTTTTTAATTATTTTTTAATTATTTTATTTATTATTAAATTTATTCTTTATTTTAAGTGAGACACAGTTCTCCTTCAGGTCCGCTATTTATTTTTTTTATTATTATTTTTATTGAATTATTTATTATTATTTTTTTTTTTTATTATTATTTTTTAATTATTTTATTTATTATTAAATTTATTCTTTATTTTAAGTGAGACACAGTTCTCCTTCAGGTCCGCTATTTATTTTTTTTATTATTATTTTTAATTAATTATTTATTATTTTTTATTATTTTTTTATTATTTTTTTTATTATTTTTTAATTATTTTATTTATTATTAAATTTATTCTTTATTTTAAGTGAGACACAGTTCTCCTTCAGGTCCGCTATTTATTTTTTTTATTATTATTTTTATTGAATTATTTATTATTTTTTATTATTTTTTTTATTATTTTTTAATTATTTTTTAATTATTTTATTTATTATTAAATGTATTCTTTATTTTAAGTGAGACACAGTTCTCCTTCAGGTCCGCTAAAAGCATTCCCATTGACATACATTAGCGGTGTGTCGGCGATTTTATGGCCGGCCACCTGGTTCTATTTGTCGGCCGTAAAATCGCGGAGACACCGCTAATGCATCTGTATGGGCAGTGAGCTCGAATTCTGATTGGTCGGCGTCAGCAGAGAGCGACCAATCAGAAATCGAGCTCACAGCCCATAGAGATGCATTAGCGGTGTGTCAGCGATTTTATGGCCGGCCACCTGGTTCTATTTGTCGGCCGTAAAATCGCGGAGACACCGCTAATGCATCTGTATGGGCAGTGAGCTCGAATTCTGATTGGTCGGCGTCAGCAGAGAGCGACCAATCAGAAATCGAGCTCACAGCCCATAGAGATGCATTAGCGGTGTGTCCGCGATTTGAAGGCCGACAAATAGAACCAGGTGGGCGGCCAGAAAATCACCGACACACCGCTAATGTATGTCAATGGGAAATGAGGGGCTCTTCTGATTGGCTGAGGGCAGTAGACAGCGACCAATCAGAAGAGCCCCTGACATCTCATTGAGATAGAATGGCGGATTTTTCGTCCATTCTATCTTAATGAGAAGTGAAGAGGACGTCGGAGCTGGAAGATGGCGGAAAGAAGACAGAAGATCCCCGGGGCCGGACGAAGAGGCGGAGATGGCGGAAAGAAGAGAGAAGACCCCCGAGGCCGGAGGAAGAGGACGCCTGGCCTGACGGACGATCAGATGACTAAGAAGGCATGTAAGTGATCGACGGGGCGTTAGGTTAGGGGACGGCGGGGGCTTAGGGTGTAGGGCCTTAGGTGACAGCGGCGTTAGGTTAGGTGCGGCGGGGGTTTAGGTTCGGCGGGGATAGGGGCTTAGGTGCGCCGGAGGTTTAGGTGCGGCGGGGTAGGGGCTTAGGTGCGCCGGGGCTTTAGGTGCGGCGGAGTTAGGGGGTAGGGGCTTAGGTGCGGCGGTAGGGTAGGGGCTTAGGTGCACCGGGGGTTTAGGTTCAGCGGGGATAGGGGCTTAGGTGCGGCGGGGGTTTAGGTGCGGCGGACGGCGGACTTAGGGGGTAGGGGCGTAGGTGCGCCGGTAGGGTAGGGGCTTAGGTGCGCCGGGGGTTTAGGTTCAGCGGGGATAGGGGCTTAGGTGCGGGGCTTAGGGGGTAGGGGGTAGGGGCGTAGGTGCGCCGGTAGGGTAGGGGCTTAGGTGCGCCGGGGGTTTAGGTTCAGCGGGGATAGGGGCTTAGGTGCGGGGCTTAGGGTGTAGGGGGTAGGGGCTTATGTGCGGCGGCGGACGGGGCTTAAGTGCGGGGCTTAGGGGGTGGGGGCTTAGGTGCGGCGGCGGACGGTAGGGGCTTAGGTGGGGGGCTTAGGTGTGGGGCTTAGGGGGTAGGGGCTTAGGTGCGGCGGCGGACGGTAGGGGCTTAGGTGCGCGGCTTAGGGGGTAGGCGGCAGGGCTTAGGGGCTTAGGGGCGGCGGTGCCTTAGGGGGTAGTCGGCAGAGCTTAGGGGGTATCGGCGGGGGTTTAGGATGCAGCGGGGGGGGGACGGTGCCTTAGGGGGTAGGCGGCAGGGCTTAGGGGGTATCGGCGGGGGCTTAGGATGGA
>JARQOC010000005.1:7635808-7717432 GCA_033576535.1 Allobates femoralis
CACGCACCAACAATCAGGCCCCTGCTGTGAGATCGTTTATCGTTACACACTGCTCTGGGTCATTCCTGTGTCGCTGTGCTCCCGCTGTGAACGCTGCATCGTTGTGTTTCACAGAGATAATGAGCAATGATCTCAATGCTACGCTATGGAGTGACAATTCACAACGACCTCGGTATAATTCTTGAACGCTAGTGCGTCGTTTTTCACATTGCTGGTAAGATGCCTGTTTGACATCTTACCAGCGATGTGTAAACGACGCACCAGCGATCTCTGCACATCATTATCGGGATCACTGTGCGTCGTTATTTACGACTCCCCCATAAAATCCTGAAGCTGAGAGGAACAGACCTCATACAAGTCTGAACCAGACCTGTCCCTCCAGAAACTCCTTTGTTTAAACCTACAGTTTTTCAATGTCGAATTTAAGAAGACCCGTTCATGCCACATACACATAATTCATATTTTTAGAATATTCACCATTTTGCACATTTAATGATATGTCTTGTACATCTATGCAACACTCAGGAACCTGGGAAATGAGTTCTGGCTTTCTGAACCTCATAAGTAGGTCATATTTGGTATCAATATTCTCAGAATTACATGACCGTAAAGCTGAGGTGTATATCATGGATGTGAGCCCACCCCATCCCCAGATATGAAGAATGAAGATTTATTAAGCCTGGTGAAAGAGGAGGTCTCAGACAACAAGTCCACCAGGGAGTGCTGACTCTACGAGGGGGGGCCACGGGTTCTCTCCCTTTAATAAAACCAGAGCAACCATTTTTGGGCTGATTCCATCCTGGGGCCGGACATAGCAAGACCCTACCAGCTGTGAGGAGGAATCATACCTTTCTGGGGAGCCGGCCCACCCATGGACCTAAGTTTGTCACTGCGTGGCTAGGTCTGGCAAGTTCTCTTTTATTCCTTTTATTTTTATAACTGTTTATGCATACATGTAAATTGTCTCTTATGTAATATCTTGTAAATCTTTTATATAAGTACTGCCTTCTTTGGGAGTAAAATATTATAATTTACTAGTCTCGATCTCCTTGTCCTATGAACGAGCTCTCACGACCTCACTGATCGTTTTACACTATCATACAGGTTACCGATCCACCTGAAGAGATCGGTGGTGGCAACATAACGTTTTTGTATTTATGTGATATTGTGGCCTGAGGGTGACTGGATCGAGGTATATATACGTTCCTAGCAGGAACTGGTGGTATATATACATCCCGTCACATCAGTATACAACATATATTAGGGCAGCTGGGCTCCTTTCTTACCCTCTGGCAATACTGGATTTGGCCAGCAGGATAAGTGGGCGCCAGAGAGCTGCAGGTCCTGACTAAGTCTTCATGACACCCCCCATTCGATATCTTCGCATGTACAATCTCTCTGCTCCTGTGTGCTGTCACTCTACCCCATGTTTGTGCTCTGCCCCTGTGCACTGTGTCTTTCCCCCTGTTCGATCTCTTCCCCTGTGTGCTGTCACTCTCCCCCGTTTGCTCTCTCCCCATGTGCACTGTCTCTTCCCCCTGTACGCCATCCTTTCCCTCATGCACAGTGCAATGAGCGCAGTGTCCAGAATGTTGATGGATTATGAATAGTTATAAACCAGTAACAGCTGAGTGGTGTCACTATACATGGAGGTGCAGGAGATCAGCACTGTACCGCTGGCGACGACACTGGTCTCTGCTGGTGCCAACAGTCCAGATGCTGCACTCATATTATAGTGCAGAGGGAAGAAGACAGTGTACTGGGGGGCACCATTACCCCATGCCCCTGACATCACTAAGGGCTAGGGACGCTGTCTGATAAGCAGAGCGGATGGTGTCCCTGACAGTGATAGCGAGTGACCCCCCTGTTTGTCCAGAGCTCTGCTGTGTAAGGGAGCCCTAAGAAAGACACTTGTTCATTCCCTGTCAGCCACCATAGATGTGGTCATAGAGCAGAGACTGTGCTTGGTTGTCAAGGGATGAGACCCCAGTGTTACTGGGTGCAGTACCTGTGACTACTAGGGGCCCTCTATAGTGGCTATGGGTCCTGTGACTACTAGGGGCCCTCTATAGTGGCTATGGGTCCTGTGACTACTAGGGGCCCTCTATAGTGGCTATGGGTTCTGTGACTACTAGGGGCCCTCTATAGTGGCTATGGGTCCTGTGACTACTAGGGGCCCTCTATAGTGGCTATGGGTCCTGTGACTACTAGGGGCCCTCTATAGTGGCTATGGGTCCTGTGACTACTAGGGGCCCTCTATAGTGGCTATGGGTCCTGTGACTACTAGGGGCCCTCTATAGTGGCTATGGGTCCTGTGACTACTAGGGACCCTCTATAGTGGCTATGGGTCCTGTGACTACTAGGGGCCCTCTATAGTGGCTATGGGTCCTGTGACTACTAGGGGCCCTCTATAGTGGCTATGGGTCCTGTGACTACTAGGGGCCCTCTATTGTGGTTATGAGTAGATTTACAATGAGGCACAATTATCTCCCTCTCACCCACCTTGTGCACATCCATGTGGAAGCAATCTGAATGCTGTGGAGGCTTGTTAGTATCACAGAGCTCCCCTGCCCCTGTGACTTTGCAAATGGGGAAAGTCCTACAGTGTGGACCCACATACTGTTCGACTACAGAGCCGAGTGTTCACTCTCCTGCATCACAGATCCAGCAGCAGCATTGATAAGAGTACAGGAAGGGCCCCATCCACAGCTCAGCAGAGCAGCCACCCCGCTCTGTCTGCAGATCACTCAGGCCCCTCCTCTCCTCTTAGGGCCACGTCAGACCTGGCGACACCGCCGGAGATGTTGGCGGCGACTGGTGGGAGCGCGCACGGTTTTTGGCACCCTGGCGATCTGACAGGCGGCATCGCCGCTGGAGTGTCTCAAAACCCCAGCGGCGATGCAGTAAAATGGGAGCTTATGGCTCCCATCGTCTGTCGGGTCGCCGTCGGCTGTTTACGTGGGGCGATGTGTACACATCACCCAAGATCGGCCGTCTGGTTTCAGAGCAGTGCTCTGAAACCAGGCGACCACTAAAAGGTGTTGCCATCGCCTAATTACATTAGGCGATGCAGGGGCGATATCGTAGTCGATAGGCCTCGGCCGTGCATCGCCTAACAAATCATTGGTGCCGTCACCACGTGTGACGGTACCCTTAGTCTAATGCAGCTGCAGGCTCTTTGATGGACCCGGAATCCTCAGCAGCTAATCGTGCCCCCTCTCTTTCGAGGGCCCCTTGTCCCTCAGGGGCCCCTGGTCAATGCACAGGCTGAACATGTGGTATGTCTGCCCCTGCATGCCCCATAACCATGGTGTCCACAGTGCATACAAGCTGGGCATACATCAACACCTGGCGTTCAAACCTGCAGTCCATGGGTTCAGACATCAGTGGGTACTGGGCAGCCACGTGTCCTGGTCCTTGGCTGCGCCAGCACCGAATAGTGGAGATAACTGTTCAGTGTGGCTGGTTTAAAGTAAACAGGGTTCCGCCATCTTCAGATTGGGATACACTCTCTGTAGGGGCTCGGGACAGAACAATCCCATCAGTGGGTGCTTTTCCCATGTTCTCTGAGTTCCGGGCACTGACGGACTACTCGGAGTGACGTAGTGTCCTGGACTAAGTTCAGTGTAGCCACATATTGTTTGATCAGGCTCACTAATTGATCTAGGCTACCTGGATACCATTATCCAACCCATCGCTGTATGACAACTGTCATGGTCTGCACAAATGGGTCAACTACCACCAGCTCTATCATCTGGATGGGTTTGATCGTCTCAGACTGGAGCCATTTTTTTTACATGATGAAGTAGGTAATTTGCCTTACACCGTACAGGCTGGCTCTCCACAAAGGACCACTGATATACATGCTGGGCCTTTACATATGTGTTGACCCTTTTAACTTCACATTTTAACTTTACATAGTCCTGGGCATCCTCATGGCTGAGGTCAAAGTAAGATTTTTGGGCATCGTTCAACAAAAACAAGGCCACCATGTCAGCCCATTGGACAGCTGGCAGATTCTCTTGCTCAGCTGTTATTTCAAACCCGGTGAGGAAATCATCTTCCTCAGCACCATTCTGACTTTGTCCTGAGCGTCAGGATGAACCATAGCTGCCACTAGTATTACCTCTCACAGGACCACAATTTGTTGGACCAACAGGATGTTGGTCTGCTGCTGTTGGTCCTTGCCAATACACAACAGCAACATACCAATGCACAACTGCTTCTCAGATTCCTCCATCTTGTCCGCTGGTCTAAGCTGTAGCTTTGCTGACAAGAGGATTCAGGGTATGCCCTATGCTGGCTGCATTCTCCACCATATGTGAGGCAGCAGCTTACGGTAGCCAGAAAGTGAGGCAGAGACCCAAGACTTAAAGTTCAAAAACCACAAATTTTATTTTCAAAAGCACACAGTAGACAGACCTTTAGTTCCAGAGCACAGCCCGGACACACATGTACAATCCCATACAAAAATCCATTTCCCCTTGTACTGCTGTAGAACCCGTAAGTGTAGGGGTCTGCTTGTAGTGCCCATCTGTCACTTGTCCAAGTCTCTTGGTTCTGGTCTGTCTTAACACCACGCAGACCGCTAGCACACCTGCTACTCCAGTAGTCAATTCACAACTGAGACACAACCTGCTGTGCACTGCAATATTAGTATTATTATTATTATCATTATTACTTACTAGATGGTGGCCCGATTCTAACACATCGGGTATTCTAGAATATGTATGTAGTTGACATACTGTGACAGACAGAACTTGTTCAGTCAACGTGAGTGAACTACATATATATATATAGCAGCGCTATGGTATATGGCGGTACATTACAGTACATATATAGCAGCGCTATGGTATATGGTGGTACATTACATTACATGTATAGCAGCGCTATGGTATATGGCAGTACATTACAGCACATGTATAGCAGCACTATGGTATATGGTGGTACATTACATTACATGTATAGCAACGCTATGGTATATGGCGGTACATTACAGTACATGTATAGCAGCGCTATGGTATATGGCGGTACATTACAGCACATGTATAGCAGCACTATAGTATATGGTGGTACATTACAGTACATATATAGCAGCGCTATTGTATATGGTGGTACATTACAGTACATATATAGCAGCGCTATTGTATATGGTGGTACATTACGGTACATATATAGCAGCACTATGGTATATGGCGGTACATTACAGTACATGTATAGCAGCGCTATTGTATATGGCGGTACATTACAGTACATGTATAGCAGTGCTATGGTATATGGCGGTACATTACAGTACATATATAGCAGCACTATGGAATATGGCGGTACATTACAGTACATGTATAGCAGCGCTATTGTATATGGTGGTACATTACAGTACATGTATAGCAGTGCTATGGTATATGGCGGTACATTACAGTACATGTATAGCAGCACTATAGTATATGGCGGTACATTACATTACATGTATAGCGGCGCTATGGTATATGGCGGTACATTACAGTACATGTATAGCAGCGCTATGGTATATGGCGGTACATTACAGTACATTAATAGCAGCACTATGGTATATGGCGATACTCAGTGAGGATACTCACCTGTCCGCCAGCTTGCTCCACCTCCGTTTTCTAGGCCCTACAGGCCTTTAGGACCTGTCGTTGCCTGGGAAACCGATCGGCTGATCAGTCACATAACCGCTAACGGCCGGGGGGGCAGGACGGAGCAGGGGGGCAGGATGGTGATGGTGGGAGAACAGGATTGTGTCAGGGGGCAGGATGGAGCGAGCGGGGCAGGATGGCGCTGGGGGGGCAGGATGGAGGCAGGTGGGCAGAATGCAGCCCGGGGCGGGGCAGGATGGAGGCGGAGGGTGGGCAGGATGGAGGCGGAGGGTGGGCAGGATGGAGGCGGAGTAGGGGCAGGATGGAGGCGGAGTGGGGGCAGGATGGAGGCAGAGGGTGGGCAGGATGGAGGCGGAGTAGGGGCAGGATGGAGGCAGAGGGGGGCAGGATGGAGGCAGAGGGGGGGGCAGGATGGAGGCAGAGGGGGGCCAGGATGGAGGCAGAGGGGGGGGCCAGGATGGAGGCAGAGGGGGGTAGGATGGAGCGGAGGGTGGGCAGGATGGAGGCGGAGAGTGGGCAGGATGGAGGCAGAGGGTGGGCAAGATGGAGGCGGAGTGGGGGCAGGATGGAGGCAGAAGGGGGGCAGAATGGAGGCAGAGGGGGGGCAGGATGGAGGCAGAGGGGGGGCAGGATGGAGGCAGAGGGGGCCAGGATGGAGGCAGAGGGGGGCAGGATGGAGGCAGAGGGGGGGCTGGATGGAGGCAGGGGAGCAAGAACAGTTGGGGGCAGGATGGAGGCGGGGGGCAGGATGGAGCGAGCGGGGCAGGATGGAGGGAGCAGGGCAGGATGGAGCCGGAGGAGCAGGATGGAGCCGGAGGAGCAGGATGGTGGCTGGGGGAGAGCAGGATGGTGGTGAGTGGGGCAGGATGGAGCGAGCGGGGCAGGATGGTGGTGGCGGGGCAGGATGGAGCGAGCGGGGCAGGATGGTGGTGGTGGGGCAGGATGGAGCCGGAGGAGCAGGATGGTGGTAGGGGGGTAGGGTTGGATGGTGGCGAGCGGGGCAGGATGGAGTGAGCAGGGCAGGATGGAGCCGGAGAAGCAGGGTGGTGGCAGGATGGTGGCGAGCGGACAGGATGGAACGAGCAGGGCAGGATGGTGGCGGGGGGGGCAGGATGGAGCTAGCAGGGCAGGATGGAGCGAGCGGGGCAGGATGGAGCGAGCAGGGCAGGATGGAGCGAGTGGGGCAGGATGGTGTCGGGCGGGGCAGGATGGTGGTGGGCGGGGCAGGATGGAGCGAGTGAGGCAGGATGGAGCTGGAGGAGCAGGATGGTGGCGGGGGGGGGCAGAATGGTGGGAGCGGGGCAGGATGGAGCGAGCAAGGCAGGATGGTGGCGGGGGCAGGATGGAGGCGGCGGGGCAGAATGGAGCCGGCGGGGCAGGATGGAGGGGGGGTCAGGATGGTGGCTGGGGGTAAAATGGTGGCGAGCGGGGGAGGATGGTGGGAGCGGGGCAGGATGGAGTGAGCGGGGCAGAATGGAGCCGGAGGAGCAGGAAGGTGGTGGGGGCAGGATGGTGACGAGCGGGGCATAATGGAGTGAGCGGGGCAGAATGGAGCCAGAGGAGCAGGATGGAGCCGGAGGTGCAGGATGGTGGTGAGCGGAGCAGGATGGAGCGAGCGGGGCAGGATGGTGGCGGGGGGCAGGATGGAGCTAGCGAGGCAGGATGGAGCCGGAGGAGCAGGATGGTGGGAGCGGGGCAGGATGGAGGGAGCGAGGCAGGATGGTGGCGGGGGGCAGGATGGAGCGAGCGGGGCAGGATGGTGGGGGGCAGGATGGAGCGAGCGGGGCAGGATGGAGCCGGCGGGGCAGGATGGTGGCGGGGGGAGGATCAGGATGGTGGCGGGGGGGGATCAGGATGGTGGTGGGGAGCGGGGCAGGATGGTGGCGAGCGGGGCAGGATGGAGCGAGCGGGGCAGGATGGAGCGAGCGGGGCAGGATAGAGCAGGATGTAGCCGGAGGAGCAGGATGGTGGCGGGGGGGGGGGGGGGGCAGGATGGGGGGAGGGCAAGATGGAGTGAGCGGGGCAGGATGGAGCAAGCGGGGCAGGATGGAGCGAGTAGGACAAGATGGAGCGAGCAGGGCAGGATGGTGGTGAGTGGGGCAGGATGGAGAGACCTGGGCAGGATGGAGCCGGCTGGGCAGGAGGGTGGGAGCGGGGCAGAATGGAGCTGGAGGATCAGGATGGTGGCGGGGGTGGCAGAATGGGGGAGGGCAGTGGGGCAGTGGCGAGTGGGCAGGATGGAGCCGGCGGGACAGGATGGAGCTGGCAGGGGGACAAGATGGAGCAAGCGGGGCAGGATAGAGCGAGCGGGGCAGGATGGTGGCAGGGAGGCAGGATGGTGGCGGGGGGGCAGGATGGAGCGAGCGGGGCAGGATGGTGGCGGGGGGGCAGGATGGTGGTGGGGGGCAGGATGGAGCAGTGAGGCAGGATGGTGGCGCGGGCCGGATGGTGGCAAGCGGGGCAGGATGGAGCCAGCGGGGCAGGATGGAGCCAGCGGGGGGCAGGATGGATGTGGGGGGGCAGAATAGAGCCAGTGGGGGGCAGGATGGAGCCATGTGGGGGGGCGGAGGATGGAGCCGGGGGGGGAAAGGTGGAGCCGGTGGGGGGGCAGGATGGAGCCGGCGGGGGAGGGCATGATGGAGCCGGAGGGGGGGCAGGATGTGTGGATACTCGCCCATCCACCTCCGTCTTGTAGCTCCCATGGCAGGACCTGTCGTTGGGAACGCGGGGGGGGGCAGGAGGAGCGGGGTGGCCGCGGGGAAGCATGAAGAACAGGGGGGCAGAAGGAGCGGGGGGGGCCGCGGGGAGGCTTGAGGAACGGGGGGTCAGGAGGAGCGGGGGGCCGCGGGGAGGCTTGAGGAACGTGGGGGCAGGAGGAGCGGGGGGCCGAGGGGAGCGGGGGGGCAGAGGGAGGCCGCAGGGCGGGTGCTGCGAAGAGTGGAGGGGGGCAGGAGAGGCAGGAGGCGTGGAGGGGGGCAGGAAGAGCAGGGGTGCCGTGGGTAGTGGGGGCAGGAGGACCGGGGGGGGCTGGGAGGAGAGCCGCCTCTGCGGCCACCGTGTGTCCCGGCAACAGCGGCGCTAATGCGCCGCTGTCGCCGGGCTGTAAATAGGCGCGAAATTCAAACTTTGAATAAAAGCCCCAAACCAGTTTTCCTAAAACCCTAGTTAATAGGCTTGACCTAGTTCACACTCCTTTTATGTTTGTGCTGTCCTCACAGCAATAGCCATGAATACAGCACACTGCAGCGAATCTCAGAGGGTTTCCACCCACATTTTGAGGGATACATAGCGATCTTTTTATATGGCACCTGTCACTGCCTCACACCGCGCTTACTTTGTGTTTTTTCTTTTGCTTGTTAGATTCACTTCTATGGATATTTCAGCCATAACGGGAGCAACAAGACAGTGGAGTGTAGTGTGCAGCCTCTAGGACCAGATGTGTGCACCTACCGTGACTCCAGACAACCAAAAGAGGAGTGGTTCTGCATCCGGCCAGAGGGCTTTCCCTGCAGTGCGTACCGGGAGCATTCAGGAGGTTACAGCTCCCCAATACTCAATGCCACCGAGCAGAAGTTTTTACAAAGGTGAAATATATAAAAAAACAAAGAGCAAAAAAAAAAACAGAAACTGATTAGAATCTCCTAATGCAAGTAAGCAAATGTGAACAGGAGCAAGCGACTGTGACTGCAATACGTAGACAGCAGAGAGCCCAAGTATGTGCACATATTAGATGAAATAAGGATTGAACATGTCAACATTTTTTAAGTAAATATTTCTCAATATTTTCTCTTCTCCAATCTTCTGAGATTTCTTCTGCTCCCCAGGAACAGGAATTTACAAAAAATTTGGCTATTGGTTCTGCACTTTCCTCTTATCTCTTTCATCACCCTGGGGTGTAATTCATCTGGACCTGGAGATTTAAATGAAGGATTCCCTTACTATCTTTCTGTTTATAGACTGTGTGGGTTCTTTGATTCATTCAGTGATACAGTGAAGATCAGTTGATGATACATTTGCTTTCTTAACACAGATGCAAAATTGGAATTTCAGAGTTTGATCTTCTCAACATCATTTTTTACCACTGCATCAGTTTCATCTTATGGCATCTTTGAATTTTCTCTTACTTTTGTCATACCACCCTTGCAAGCATCTGTGGCGCCACAGCAACCAGGGTGGCCACAGGTAAGAACTGCAGCCAGGAAGGTGGAGACAGTTTTGTACAAACACCTTCATAAACACACCAACAGACACAAGACCCAACCCAGAGCCCAGGACTCTAGGCGGGCAAGGGGTGGTAGGGCCAGTTACAGTGGGACGGACCGGGTACATAAGGGGAAAACCAGGAAGTAGTAGTCAGTAGGCCAATGGGTGCTGAACAGTAAAGACGGAGTAGGCCAGAGGGTGCCGAGTAGCAAAGACCGATAGCAGAGAGAGACTTCCCTGAAGGTTTCGGGTTCCCTGGAGGCGCAGAATCCTGCGAGGCACAGTCCCCTGGAGAGAAAGCCCGCTCCACAGCCCGCAAGCAAAGGGGAAAGACGGACCAGTACAGCTGGTTCAGAGGAAAATGGCAGCGGTGCCAGAGGACAACCAGAGGGAAGGATCCCCTATGTACGCCGTAGTTACACAGGTAGGAAAGAGCCCGGTGCTCCCCTGCAACATAGGGACACTGAAGGCTAGGCTGGGACCAGAGTCGGCTCTGAGGTGACCGTAGCTACATGCCGGTTCACAGACACACCAACGGGAAGTTCAGATTCCAAGTCTGATCTCCTAACACACGTGCAGGAGGTACAGCGACATATAGGACCCAGGCTTACTACCCACACACCGGGAGAAGCCAAACAAGGGACCGAGTTGCCACCATACTGCACACTGGGAAGAGAAGTGTAGAGAAGAGCCTGTGAGGAATTCAGAAAGAGAAGGGCTGAAGCAGGAACACGGCTGCAGGGTAGTAACTGAAAGTGCGGAGTTAAGGTTGTGAACTGTGAACAGTGTTGTAAAACTGTACTGTAGAAGAACTGCCAGTAAAACCTGGTGAACCCTGCCAGTGTCTCCCGTGTGTGATTCCCTGCATGATAAACTGTTTTCCACCCTGTCAGGAGCAGCTCGACCCACGGCGGGCTCATCCATCCGGCTGCAGCACCATCCATCCTCCTGGCAGGAGTAAGCAGCAGCGGTGGTCCCCCATTGACCACAACCCGTGGGTGGTGTCACGACAATCCCTGTAAATAACCCCTTTTACTTGTGGGCTTGGGACACGGTCCGGACCGCCGTGACAACCCGGGCTGGTACCGAGTACCCCGTCCCAGTGGGCTCCAAACATTGGCATCACAAACAGGATGGACCCGGTCCAACAGAACCGGACTCCATGTGCCTAAAACTCCAGATTTGGACTGTCTTGTTAAAATCTGTGTTTAATGGCGGCCATAGGAGCCTGAGGCCATGTGCAGAAGAGGCGTGCCAAGACCCCCCATCGTGGGCCGATCCGGTCCAGAGCGGGAAAAGAAATGCCCGCCCTGGCTCCCCTTAACTCCGGGGGAGCCAGCCATCAATCCAAAAGAAGAACCTCTGCCCCAAACCGCGATAGCCAATGATGATATGGCAGGAGCTGAGGACAACGCCCAAAGAAGGCAGGGCGAGCAGCCATTACGAGACATCCGGACAGAAGAGCAGGACGCCAAGCTGAGTGGCAATATCTGAAGAACGTCGTTGATCCTGACGGGCCCACAGAAGTTGGAAGTGGAGGAACCCAGAGAGGGAGAGATACCCAGTGACCGAAAAGCCATGGCAGAAGGCAGCAGGAAGATCCCGGAGGTCCGAGACACCCTGCGGGGTGTATTGAGGTTGCTACCCCTCCAGTCAACACGGGTTCATGCTGAATAAAGAACCCGGATCCGGTTAGACTGTGACCAGTTTCAGCAGTCCCTGACCCTACAGCCCGGCTGGGATCATACCCCTTATGCAACCCGGAGTATGGAGAATCAACCTCCGGAAATGTTGGTGGATGTGTCCATACCCGAGGCTGAGCCCTTGAGGACTATCAATGTGACCAAACCTCTCGGTGCCTTGGAGGAAGGGTGCCTGCCGTTACCGGAGCCGCTGATCCCGGCCCCTGCATCTATGGAGGTGTTGCCATGGAAGAAGTGAGGAACCCGGACTTCTTCAAGCAAGAGTAAGTATGAATGTGATGTGTTCCTTATTCATCCCATCCCAATCCTGAATGAATGAATAGTCTTTTTTCCCCTGTTCGTCTTTTGTGTTGATTAATGAACAATTAATGCAATGAACAATGGATGGTATGTACATTGATGTAAATAGTTGAGCACCTTGTGTGCTCCCCATTGGTTTTATGACCAGCCAGAGCCATAAGACTGTTGCACCTTTGAAAAAGGAATTTGAGCTGGGGCTGCTAAGTGTGTTTTTGAACAGCTTTTTGAAACATGGTTGCCCATTTTTTTGAAGTTTTTTTTTTTACACTTGAAAAGTGTGCATAGAGAACCGGTATAGTTATGCCACAGGACACTTGAGACTGAACTGTGTGAGGCACCGCTGGCATGGTCCCCATGGCCGAGGCGCATCACATGCAGGATCAGGGTATGATCCTGTTCACACTGGCCGGTTTTACTGTGGTGACGCTGTGTGAACCTATCCAGAACACAAGGAGTTAAATGTGAGAGTGAGTGCTGTAGATCTTCAGATTGATGAGCCTGATGAGCAGCTGTATGTGAATCTTGTGTTCTAATTGGTAGCAGCCCAGGTGGGTGTGTCCTGAGTAATAGCAGCCCAGATGGATGTGTAAGTGTGGGCGTGGCAGGCACCATAAAGAGCCTGCCAGCTGATTGAGTGTGTTCCTGTTCCTGATCCTGATCATCAGCCAGAGAGCCAGAGCCAGAGATCCAGTCTGTGTGTGACTGAGTCTCAGACTGAGGGACGCTGAGTGCAGAGTAGTCCAGGGCTCTGTGGTGTGCGAACATGTAGGGAGCGTGCTAGCTCCCTACTGGTAGCCAGGAACGGGGTCGTTACAGCACCTGGAGTGGGGAAGCCGTGGCTGACTCAGGTGGACGCTGGTTCGGACGTGTGGCGAGATATGTCCGGGAAGGAGCCCCTTTGGGATGCTTGGTGTACCTGTGACCCAGGTAGCGAGACCCGGATACGTGCCCGGTAAGAAAGCATTTCCTGTATGCTAGTGTGAACTGTGTACCCTGTGCGTAAAATGTGCCAGGCGGGCATAGCCGCCATTAGGTCCGACTAAGTAGTCAGTGAGGGACCTGTTGAACTGTATGAGTATTTTATGGCTTTTGTAAAAGACCCAGCGAGTGTATGTAGCCCTACAGGGGCAGATGTATGAATTGTGCCAGGCGGGCATAGCCGCTATTAGGTCCGACTAAAGTAGTCAGTGAAGGGACCTATTGAAGTGTATGTAGCCCTACGGGAGGCAGATGTATGAATTGTGCCAGGCGGGCATAGCCACCATTAGGTCCGACTAAAGTAATCAGTGAAGGGACCTATTGAAGTGTATGTAGCCCTACGGGAGGCAGATGTATGAAGTGTGCCAGGCGGGCATAGCCGCCATTGGGTTTGGCTAGAATGGTCAATGAAGGGACCCGTTGAAGTGTATGTACCGATGGTCAGAAGGGCTCCTAGAGTGGGGACACCATGGTTGAACCAGGTGGACTCTGACCGGGACGTGTGGCGAGATGCGTCCAGGAAGGAGCCCCTTGGGGATGCATGGCGTACCCGTGACTCAGGTTGTTCAATCCCTGTTCTGAACCCAAAGGAGGCACAGTCCATGGATAATTATATGATGGTCTGTGAGCGTGTGAAAGGACGTATGTGACCAATGGATGCTTATATGATGGATCACATGCGGTGTGGAAGAGCCCAGCCAGGCTAGTCCGGACGTGTGGCGAGACACAGCAGGAGGGAGCCTGTACTCCGGGGTAGTGTTGAGCTGGGTAAATAAAGCCAGGCTACTGGTACCCCCATTGTCACCCTCAGAGCTCGTTGATGAATATGGTATCTGATGTTAAGAGCAATATATGTGTTATGTAATATTATATGTAAATGTATGGTGTATTTAAGTACGGTGCTTATAATCAATGTGAAATGTGACAAACATGCTACCCGGGTTATGTTATGTATGTGAGCAAATAAACGGGTAGTCATTGGTTAAATTATAAGCACGTGTTTTGTCGTTATGCAAGCGGGTTCCCCAGGTGCTACCTCACAGCTGTTCAATGTGTAACCAGTGTCCTAAAGGGTTAAAGAAAGTGTGGTATAAGATGCCGATACGGAGAGTAACACCTTGGCCACAAGCTGGTGACCCGAGGGCCTGGAGGCCTCAGCACTTATAGCCAGTAAAGTGTAACCCTGTGTTCTGAAGTGTACATAGTTAAATTATGGTTAAAGTAACTTTTAAGAACTGTGCCTCCGTAACCGGAAGAATAGAATTGCTTAATGTTGTTATTGAAAATAAAATAATTTTCAGGGGGAACCATGCCGGTCGGCGTGGGGACATGCCGGTTTAACTCCGGGGGAATGTGGCGCCCCTGCGACCAGGGTGGCCACAGGTAAGAACTGCAACCAGGAAGGTGGAGACAGTTTTGTACAAACACCTTCATAAACACACCCACAGACACAAGACCCAACCCGAAGCCCGGGACTCTAGGCGGGCAAGGGGTGGTAGGGCCAGTCACAGTGGGTGGGACGTAGTCAAGGTGACGGACCGGGTACACAAGGGAAAAACAGGAAGTAGAAGTCAGTAGGCCAATGGGTGCTGAACAGTAAAGATGGAGTAGGCCAGAGGGTGTCGAGTAGCAAAGACAGAGAGCAGAGAGAGACTTCCATGAAGGTTTTGGGTTCCCTGGACGTGCAAAATCCTGCGAGGCACAGTCTCCTGGAGAGAAAGCCCGCTCCACAGCCCGTAAGCGAAGGGAAGGGGAAAGACCGGACCAGTACAGCTGGTTCCGAGGAAAACGGCAGCGGTGCCAGAGGACAACCGGAAGGAAGGATCCCCTATGTACGCCGTAGTTA
Organism: Allobates femoralis; assembly: GCA_033576535.1. NCBI lineage: Eukaryota > Metazoa > Chordata > Amphibia > Anura > Aromobatidae > Allobates > Allobates femoralis. Next base: position 7,650,457 of record JARQOC010000005.1, read on the forward strand.
CACAGGTAGGAAAGAGCCCTGCAACATAGGGACACTGAAGGCTAGGCTGGGACCAGAGCGTCGGCTCTGAGGTGACCGTAGCTACATGTTGGATCACAGACACACCGACGGGGTGCTCAGATTCCAAGTCTGATCTCCTAACACACGTGCAGGAGGTACAGCGACATATAGGACCCAGGCTTGCTACCCACACATAGGGGGAAGCTCCACAAGGGACCAAGTTGCCACCATACTGCACACTGGGAAGAGAAGTACAGAGAAGAGCCTGAGAGGAATTCAGAAAGCGAAGGGTCTGAAGCAGGAACACGGCTGCAGGGTAGTAAATGAAAGTGCGGAGTTAACGTTATGAATTGTGAACAGTGTTGTAGAACTGTACTGTAGAAGAACTGCCAGTAAAACCCAGTGAACCCTGCCAGTGTCTCCTATGTGTGATTCCCTGCATGCTGTACTGTTTTCCACCCTGTCGGGAGCAGCCCGACCCACGGCGGGCTCATCCATCCGGCTGCAGCACCATCCATCCTCCTGGCAGCAGCAAGCAGCAGTGGTGGTCCACATTGACCACAACCCGTGGGTGGTGTCACGATAATACCTGTAAATAACTGCTTTTTACTTGTGGGCTCGGGACACGGTCCAGACCAGGACCGCCGTGATAACCCCCGAGATACCCCGGTCCAGTACTGAGTACCCCGTCCCAGTAGGCTCCACACACCCTTCAGTGCAGGCTTTAGCGCTTGCAATTCTTGTCCTGCAGGCTCTGCAGGCAGCATTATATTGTTCTTCCGATATGCCTCCTCTTTCCATTTCATGAACATTTCTTTCTTCCTTTTTAGCAGGTGTTTAAGTTGTGGCTTCATCCATCCCGGTTATCCTGCTTCCCATTGTTCATTCATTTAGGGATTGTTACAGACTGTGCAATGAGAACTTCATTTAGTGAAGTCGTCCATTCTTCTTGGACATTTCTGTCCATCCAGCCATGGGACCTTCCCTATCCTCTTTCTGAATCCATTAAAGTTTGCCTATTTGAAGTCCAGCCTTGCAGTCTGAGTCCTCGCAGGTCTTCCTCCTCTTCTAATCCAAAATTCCAGGATAGAGTGATAACTAGCTCCTACATTCCCAGCCACCTTTACTTCCTCAACCACTTCCTTTTAGTTAGTAAAAATTAGGTCTAAGATAATATTAATAATCTTTATTTATATAGTGCCAACATATTCCGCAGCGCTTTACAATTCAGAGGTTCATATGTGTAGCCCCACGGGACTGGGGTACTCGGTACCGGACCGGTCTGCTGCTGGGGAAGTCACTGGTGGTCCTGGTCCGGACCGTGTCCCGGGCTCAGCACAATAAATGGGGGATTATTTATAAGGGAAATGTCACGGGTGACGCCACCCACTTGTTGCGGCCAGTGATGGGGCCGCCGCTGCTGCAGAACCTCCGGGGGTGATGGAGTGGCAGCGAAGATGGTGTAGTTCCAGTGGGAAGAACTGTATCCCCGGGGCAGTAAGGGTTAAGTCTATGGTGGAGTTGTAGCACACTTACTTCACAGACGCTGCAGAGATCTCTCCTCCTGGCTGGTGCTGACAGGCTGTGCCCTGTATGGAGAAATGGTCTGCAGATAGAAACTGACAAGAGAGGCAATTCAGGGTTTTCCAAAGCTTTACTCTTTGTTCCTTCTAAGCAGTTACAGGTTATTTGCAGTTCTTACAGCACAGTTACATTCTCCCTTCTCTTTGCTCTGCAGCCAGGCCTCTCCCTCCTGTGACCCCTCACACAGTCTTTAGTGTCTTTTCCGGGCTGTTACGATCTCCGTCTTATACTGGTGTGTGTGAACACTGGACAGTATGGCGGTGACTCGGGCTTCTGTGAGTCCTAGTGCGTCACTTAGCTGCCTGTCCTTTGGGTTAGGGATCTCAATATGAAACTCAGACCCCTCGTCGTGTTATCTGGGGATGCCGGGTAAAGTACGGTCCCCTCTAGAGCCGACACTCTACTCAGCCCAGCCTCCAGCAGTCCTCCAGCACGAGGCTGTACCAGGCTCCTTCTCTGTGTTCCTTTCAATATTCTAGGAGGGCTACTCCGCCTGCAGTCGGTTGCTTTAGCTGTGTGTCTAGGGCCCGGGTTCCACCGTCCCTCTCGGCTCTCTCACACTTCTGGTGGTTTCAGCGTCGGACGGGCTTTCCCTCCCATCTGGCTCACGCTGGCTCAGTACGGATCTGCACTCCTCGGCCTTGCACTTACAGGATGTGTGGCTCTCTCCTGCTCAGCTTCAGCTCAACCTGCTGCTGTTCTCTGGCCTGTTCTTAGTCTTTGCATCTCAGCTCACTGTGGCCTACTGAACTCCTTCACTCCTCCCCCTTCCTATATACTGTCAGTCACCTGACCTCTGGTGTGCCCAACCCACTCCTCTGAATCCATCACCCCTCCGATCTCATATAGTTCTAATCTCAGGGCTGGATGTAACCTTCTTTTTACGTGGGTTGTGTGGGCTGTGAGGGTGTTGGTGTTCAACATGTCCTACCTGCCTGGCTGCAGTTCCCTTCTCCTGGTCGCAGGGGCGCCACACATATACAGGCAGTCATAAGTAACAGTTACTAAAAATACAGTCATTAAAGCAAAAACTAATCACAGCCCTGCTCATAAGAGCTTACAATCTACAAGGAGGTGGGGGTGACACAAAGTACAGGGGCTTATTACAATGATGGTCCAGCCGACATGAGTAAATGGGGAATAGATAAGAGCGGCATGAGTCATCACCAGCCAGTCTGTGTAGAGCTTTTGGGTCAGGTGGAGTTTGACAGAATTATTTTCAGAGGAATAGTGAATATCCTATGTCTAAGTGACTTTGATTGTGGAGAATGGTAGGCCGCTCTGAAAAGATGTGTTTTTAGGGAACGCCTAAAACTATGTAAGTTGTGGATGGTTCTAATTTCTTGGGTAGAGCATTCAGAGAATTGGTGCAGGTCAGGAGAAGTCTTGGAGCCGGATGGTGGGAGGATCGGATTAATGCAGAAGTGAGTCTAAAGTCACTTCCAGAGTGAAGAGAACGGCTGGTGTGATAGACAGAGATGAGGAGGAGATGTAGGGAGGTGCTGCACTGTGAAGAGGACGGGTAGGGTGATAGACAGAGATGAGGAAGGAGATGTAGGGAGGTGCTGCACTGTGAAGAGGACTGGTGGGTGATAGACAGAGATGAGGGAGGAGATGTAGGGAGGTGCTGCACTGTGAAGAGGACGGGTGGGGTGATAGACAGAGATGAGGGAGGAGATGTAGGGAGGTGCTGCACTGTGAAGAGGACGGGTGGGGTGATAGACAGAGATGAGGGAGGAGATGTAGGGAGGGTGCTGCACTGTGAAGAGAATGGGTGGGGTGATAGACAGAGATGAGGAAGGAGATGTAGGGAGGTGCTGCACTGTGAAGAGAACGGGTGGGGTGATAGACAGAGATGAGGGAGGAGATGTAGGGGGTGCTGCACTGTGAAGAGAACGGGTGGGGTGATAGACAGAGATGAGGGAGGAGATGTAGGGGGGTGCTGCACTGTGAAGAGGACGGGTGGGGTGATAGACAGAGATGAGGGAGGAGATGTAGGGAGGGGCTGCACTGTGAAGAGAACAGGTGGGGTGATAGACAGAGATGAGGGAGGAGATGTAGGGAGGTGCTGCACTGTGAAGAGGATGGGTGGGGTGATAGACAGAGATGAGGGAGGAGATGTAGGGGGGTGCTGCACTGTGAAGAGGAGGACTGGGGTGATAGACAGAGATGAGGGAGGAGATGTAGGGGGGTGCTGCACTGTGAAGAGGACGGGTGGGGTGACAGACAGAGATGAGGGAGGAGATGTAGGGAGGTGCTGCACTGTGAAGAGGACGGGTGGGGTGATAGACAGAGATGAGGGAGGAGATGTAGGGGGGTGCTGCACTGTGAAGAGGACGGGTGGGGTGATAGACAGAGATGAGGGAGGAGATGTAGGGAGGGGCTGCACTGTGAAGAGAACAGGTGGGGTGATAGACAGAGATGAGGGAGGAGATGTAGGGAGGTGCTGCACTGTGAAGAGGATGGGTGGGGTGATAGAGATGAGGGAGGAGATGTAGGGGGGTGCTGCACTGTGAAGAGGAGGACTGGGGTGATAGACAGAGATGAGGGAGGAGATGTAGGGGGGTGCTGTACTGTGAAGAGGACAGGTGGGGTGACAGACAGAGATGAGGGAGGAGATGTAGGGAGGTGCTGCACTGTGAAGAGGACAGGTGGGGTGATAGACAGAGATGAGGGGGGAGAGGTAGGGGGGTGCTGCATTGTGAAGAGAACGGGTGGGGTGATAGACAGAGATGAGGGAGGAGATGTAGGGATGCGCTGCACTGTGAAGAGGACAGGTGGGGTGATAGACAGAGATGAGGGAGGAGATGTAGGGGGGTGCTGCATTGTGAAGAGAACGGGTGGGGTGATAGACAGAGATGAGGGAGGAGATGTAGGGAGGTGCTGCACTGTGAAGAGGACGGGTGGGGTGATAGACAGAGATGAGGGAGGAGATGTAGGGGGGTGCTGCACTGTGAAGAGGACGGGTGGGGTGATAGACAGAGATGAGGGAGGAGATGTAGGGAGGTGCTGCACTGTGAAGAGGACGGGTGGGGTGATAGACAGAGATGAGGGAGGAGATGTAGGAGGTGCTGCACTGTGAAGAGAATGGGTGGGGATAGACAGAGATGAGGGAGGAGATGTAGGGGGGTGCTGCACTGTGAAGAGAACGGGTGGGGTGATAGACAGAGATGAGGGAGGAGATGTAGGGGGGTGCTGCACTGTGAAGAGAACGGGTGGGGTGATAGACAGAGATGAGGGAGGAGATGTAGGGGGGTGCTGCACTGTGAAGAGGACGGGTGGGGTGATAGACAGAGATGAGGAAGGAGATGTAGGGGGGTGCTGCACTGTGAAGAGGAGGACTGGGGTGATAGACAGAGATGAGGGAGGAGATGTAGGGGGGTGCTGCACTGTGAAGAGAACGGGTGGGGGGATAGACAGAGATGAGGGAGGAGATGTAGGGAGGTGCTGCACTGTGAAGAGGACGGGTGGGGTGATAGACAGAGATGAGGGAGGAGATGTAGGGGGGTGCTGCACTGTGAAGAGGACGGGTGGGGTGATAGACAGAGATGAGGGAGGAGATGTAGGGGGTGCTGCACTGTGACGAGAACGGGTGGGGGATAGACAGAGATGAGGGAGGAGATGTAGGGATGTGCTGCACTGTGAAGAGAACGGGTGAGGTGATAGACAGAGATGAGGGAGGAGATGTAGGGGGGTGCTGCACTGTGAAGAGCTTTGTGGGTGACAACAAACAATTTAAATTGGATCCTATAGTGTATGGGCAGCCAGTGCAATGACTGTGTTAGGTCCCCTGGTACAGCTCCCCAGCTCACCTTCCCTGACTCTGCATCCTCTGCTGCTCTGCCGGTCGGGCATCCGGCGTCCAAGCATGCTGTTTCTTGGAGCCATCGCCGGGTCCTCATCCTTTCTGCCGGTCACCGGGTTCACACACTAGCACACTACAATGGACAGTGTAATGAGCGGTGCACTGGGTATGGCCGCGCTCCTCCCCTGTGAATCTAGGGGCCAGCACGACTCAGCCTGACACTCCCTTTGGCCAATAGCTGTCGGTCCTCTGGTATATCAGGCCGCCTCCACTGCTGGGAGGTGCCTAATTATTGTGTTAGTAAGCTTCTGCTTCTTTGGCTGTTAGTCAGGCCCACCTCATGCTCTCCTCCGGTGGAACCCGTTCCAGCTCTTCTAGCCCCAGGCTCTGGTGCCTCCGATCCTTCTTAGCCTTACCGTAGTATAGGCTAACCCTACAAGCCACCCCCCTGGTACTAGCAGCTGTGGTATTTACACCCCTGGGCTTACCCCTGACAATCCCTGTATAGGGGTTGGATAAACTAGGACCAGCTCACCCAGGGGAGTTCAGTACCACGGCCCAGTGGGTCCACTCTAGGGTGTCTCACCCCGGAAGCATAACAGACTGGCACAGAACGGAAGCATCCAAGTAACGATTGGCCAGAGAGGTGATCCAGGCTGTTGCATTAACCCCTTATTGACCAATGACGGCTATACCCGTCATGGCTTTGAACTGTCACTTCATATAAACACTCTCTTTGGCCAAAGAAATGCAGAAAAATCATTCTTAATTTACCACTAACATGAAGTTCAATATGTCATGAAAAATAAATCTTGGAATTACTGGGATCCATTGAAGAATTCCAGAGGGCCTCCCCCTTACTAGATTTTCCCCTTTCCTGTCCATCCTTAATAGAGAATTACAATAATCAAGGTGGGAGTGGATCAGGGCCACAGTGACGGTTTTTGTTGTTTCCATGGTGAGAAAGGGATTCTTAAGATGTTCTTAAGGTGCAAGTGGCAAGAGAGGGCAAGGGATTGTATATAGGGGATGAAAGAGCGTCAAACATAAGCGAGCCTGCTGCCCAGGCGTTATTGTGGTGCCGCACACTGAGAGAGAGATATAGGTTTAGGGAGGTTAGTGGAGGGCGGGAGCAGAAGAAGTTCAGTTTTAAAAAGGTTGAGTTTCAGGTAGAGAGCGGACATCATATTCGAAACTGCAGCTAGACAGTCATTGGTGTTCTTTAGTATCGCAGGAGTAAGGTCAAGGGAAGAAGTGTATAGTTGTGTGTCATCAGCATAAAGATGGTACTGGAAGCCAAATCTGCTGATGGTCTGTCCAATCAGGGAAGTGTGGAGAGAGAAAAGGTCCAAGGACTGAACCCTGAGGGACCCCAATAGAGAGAGGAAGAGAAGAGGACCGAGGACTGAACCCTGAGGGACCCCAATAGTGAGAGGAAGAGGAGAGGGCCAAGGAGTGAACCCTGAGGGACCCCAATAGAGAGAGGAAGAGAAGAGGGCCAAGGACTGAACCCTGAGGGACCCCAATAGAGAGAGGAAGAGAAGAGGGCCAAGGACTGATCCCTGAGGGACCCAATAGTGAGAGGAAGAGGAGAGGTCCAAGGACTGAACCCTGAGGGACCCCAATAGTGAGAGGAAGAGGAGAGGTCCAAGGACTGAACCCTGAGGGACCCCACTAGTGAGAGGAAGAGAAGAGGACCAAGGACTGAACCCTGAGGGACCCCAATAGTGAGAGGAAGAGGAGAGGGCCAAGGACTGAACCTGAGGGACCCCAATAGTGAGAGGAAGAGGAGAGGGCCAAGGACTGAACCCTGAGGGACCCCAATAGTGAGAGGAAGAGGAGAGGACCAAGGACTGAACCCTGAGGGACCCCAATAGTGAGGGGAAGAGGAGAGGGCCAAGGACTGAACCGAGGGACCCCAATAGTGAGAGGAAGAGGAGAGGGCCAAGGACTGAGCCCTGAGGGACCTCAATAGTGAGAGGAAGAGGAGAGGGCCAAGGACTGAACCCTGAGGGACCCCAATAGTGAGGGGAAGAGGGGAGGTCCAAGGACTGAACCATGAGGGACCCCAATAGTGAGAGGAAGAGGAGAGGGCCAAGGACTGAACCCTGAGGGACCCCAATAGTGAGGGGAAGAGGGGAGGTCCAAGGACTGAACCCTGAGGGACCCCAATAGTGAGGGGAAGAGGAGAAGAATTGGAGCCAGCAAATGATACACTGAAAGAGCGGTCAGAAAGATAGGAGGAGAGCCAGGAGAGAGCCGTGTCCTTGATGCTGATGGAGTGCAGCATGGAGAGTAGGAGATGGTGGTCCACAGTGTCGAAGCCTGCAGAGAGATCAAGTAGAATAAGCAGAGAGTGGTCACCATTATGTTTTGCCGTCAGAAGGTCATTGGTCACTTTGGTGAGGGAAGTTTCTGTAGAGTGAAGGGGGCAGAAACAAGACTGTAATGGATCTAGAAGAGAGTGAGTGGAGAGGTAACGGGTGAGGCGGGAGTAGACCAGACTGTAATGGGTCTAGAAGAGAGTGAGTGGAGAGGTAACGGGTGAGGCGGGAGTAGACCAGACTGTAATGGATCTAGAGGAGAGTGAGTGGAGAGGTAACGGGTGAGGCGGGAGTAGACCAGGCGCTCCAGGAGTTTAGAGATGAAGGGGAGATTGGAGACTGGTCTGTAGTTATTTGTGCAGGATGGGTCGAGAGAAGTTTTCTTTAATAATGCAGTAATGATCGAGTGTTTGAAGGAGGAGGGGAAGATGCCAGAAGAGAAGGGAGAGATTGAAGATTTTGGTTAGGTTAATGGTGACCACCGGAGAGAGGGACTGGAGTAGGTGTGAGGATATGGGGTCAACTACTTCTTCTGTGACTGGGTCAAATGTGGAGAGTGAGCCGGAGTAAATGTGAGGAGGGATGGTAATAGCATCACTTAGAGGCTGGGAGCTGATTTCCTGACGGATGTTTTCTATTTTCTCTGTGAAGTGGGAAGCCAGATCATCAGCACAGAGGTCAGTGATGGGGCAGATCATCAGCACAGAGGTCAGTGATGGGGGCAGATCATCAGCACAGAGGTCAGTGATGGGGGCAGATCATCAGCACAGAGGTCAGTGATGGGGCAGATCATCAGCACAGAGGTCAGTGATGGGGCAGTCATCAGCACAGAGGTCAGTGATGGGGGCAGATCATCAGCACAGAGGTCAGTGATGGGGGCAGATCATCAGCACAGAGGTCAGTGATGGGGGCAGATCATCAGCACAGAGGTCATGATGGGGGCAGATCATCAGCACAGAGGTCAGTGATGGGGCAGATCATCAGCACAGAGGTCAGTGATGGGGCAGATCATCAGCACAGAGGTCAGTGATGGGGGAGATCATCAGCACAGAGGTCAGTGATGGGGGCAGATCACAGCACAGAGGTCAGTGATGGGGCAGATCATCAGCACAGAGGTCAGTGATGGGGGCAGATCATCAGCACAGAGGTCAGTGATGGGGGCAGATCATCACACAGAGGTCGTGATGGGGGCAGATCATCAGCACAGAGGTCAGTGATGGGGCAGATCATCAGCACAGGGTCAGTGATGGGGGCAGATCATCAGCACAGAGGTCAGTGATGGGGGCAGATCATCAGCACAGAGGTCAGTGATGGGGGCAGATCATCAGCACAGAGGTCAGTGATGGGGCAGATCATCAGCACAAGGTCAGTGATGGGGCAGATCATCAGCACAGAGGTCAGTGATGGGGGCAGATATCAGCAAGGTCAGTGATGGGGCAGATCAGCAGATCAGAGGGGTCAGTGTGATGGGGGCAGATCATCTAGCACAGAGGTCAGTGATGGGGCAGATCATCAGCACAGAGGTCAGTGATGGGGGCAGATCATCACACAGAGGTCAGTGATGGGGGCAGATCATCAGCACAGAGGTCAGTGGATGCGAGATCATGATGGGTCAGTGATCTGGGGCAGATCATCAGCACAGGGTCATGATGGGGCGATCATCACACAGAGGTCAGTGATGGGGGGAGATCATCAGCACAGAGGTCAGTGATGGGGGCAGATCATCAGCACAGAGGTCAGTGATGGGGCGATCATCAGCACAGAGGTCAGTGATGGGGGCAGATCATCAGCACAGAGGTCAGTGATGGGGGCAGATATCAGCACAAGGTCAGTGATGGGGCAGATCATCACCAGAGGTCGATGGGATGGAGGGCATATCAGCACAGGAAGTCAGTGATGGGGGCAGATCATCAGCACAGAGGTCAGTGAGGGGGCAGATCATCACACAGAGGTCATGATGGGGGCAGATCATCAGCACAGAGGTCAGTATGGGGGCAGATCATCACAAGAGGTCACGAGGTCAGTGAGGGGGCATCATCAGCACAGAGGTCAGTGATGGGGCAGATCATCAGCACAGAGGTCAGTGATGGGGGCAGATCATCAGCACAGAGGTCAGTGATGGGGGCAGATCACAGCACAGAGGTCAGTGATGGGGCAGCATCAAGCAAGGGTCAGTGATGGGGCAGTCAAGCTAGGGTCAAGGGATGAGGGCATCATCAGCACAGAGGCAGATGGGGGCAGATCATCAGCACAGAGGTCAGTGATGGGGGCAGATCATCAGCACGAGGTCAGTGATGGGGGCAATCATCAACAGAGGTCAGTGATGGGGGCAGATCTCAGCAAGAGGTCAGGTGGGGGGCAGATCATCAGACAGGGGTCAGTGAGGGGCAGATCACAGAAGAGGTCAGTGATGGGGCGAGATCATCAGCACAGAGGTCAGTGATGGGGGAGTCATCAGCACAGAGGTCAGTGATGGGGGCAGATCATCACAGAGGTCGTGATGGGGCAGATCAATCAGACAGGGGTCGGAGGGCAGATCAAGCACAGAGGTCAGTGAGGGGGCAGATCATCAGCAGAGGGCAGTGATGGGGAGATCATAGCACAGAGGTCAGGAGGGGGCAGTCATCAGCACAGAGGTCGTGATGGGGCAGATCTAGAGAATATGGGGGAGATCATCAGCACAGAGGTCAGTGATGGGGGATCATCAGCACAGAGGTCAGTGATGGGGGCAGATCATAGCACACAGAGGTCATGATGGGGGCAGATCATCAGCACAGAGGTCAGTGAGGGGGCAGATCAAGCCAGAGGTCAGCTGAGGGGGCAGATCATCAGCACAGAGGTCAGTGATGGGGCAGTCATCAGCACAGAGGTCAGTGATGGGGCAGTCATCAGACAAGGTCATGATGGGGGCGATCTCGCACAGAGGTCGTGATGGGGGCAGATCATCAGCACAGAGGTCAGTGATGGAGAAAGCACGAGGTCATGATGGGGACATCACAAGAGGTATATCATCACAACAGAGTCAGTGAGGGCAGATCACACACAGAGGTCATGATGGGGAATCACCGGTCAGATGGGAGTCATCACAAGGGTCGTGATGGGCAGTCACACACAGGTCGTGATGGGCAGATCACGCACAGATCAGTGATGGGGATCATCACACAGAGGTCTGATGAGATACAGGTCAGTGGGGCATCATCAGCACGGTCAGTGGCATATCAAAGTATGAGGGGCGATCAACACAGGTCAGTGAGGGCATCTCAAGAGTCAGGAGGCAGATCATCGCACAAGTAGATGGGATATAGCACAGAGCTGAGGGAGACTCAGACAGAGGCATGTGGGAGTATCGCAGGTCAGTGGGGCACAACAAAGGTCATGTGGGATCATCACAAGAGGCAGTGGGGAATCATCCACAGTCGTAGGGGTCATCGCAAGAGGTCATGAGGGGTCATCACAGAGCAGTAGGCATCATCGCAGGCAGTAGGCAAGAGGCAGGATGGGGATCACACAGAGTCTGATGGGGAATCCGACGAGGTCTAGGCGTTCGACGGTCTATGGCAGACACAGACAGGTATGATGGGATAAGCAGGTCATGATGGGGGTCTCACACGTCGTGTGTCATCAGCCATCATGATGGGCAAATCAGACAGAGTCAGTGATGGGAATCTACAAGAGTCAGTAGGGCAGAATCAGCAAGAGTATGTGGGCGCATCAGCGAGTGTAGGGCGAACCACAGAGTCAGTGATGGGAATCTCAGAAGAGGTCGTGATGGCAGTCTCACAGAGCATGATGGCAGATCACCGAGTCTGATGGGCAATCCAACAGCAGTGATGGGCACAGGTCAGTGAGGCGATACAGACAATCTGATGAGATCATCAGCACAGAGGTCAGTGATGGGGGCAGATCATCAGCACAGAGGTCAGTGATGGGGGCAGATCATCAGCACAGAGGTCAGTGATGGGGGCAGATCATCAGCACAGAGGTCAGTGATGGGGGCAGATCATCAGCACAGAGGTCAGTGATGGGGGCAGATCATCAGCACAGAGGTCAGTGATGGGGGCAGATCATCAGCACAGAGGTCAGTGATGGGGGCAGATCATCAGCACAGAGGTCAGTGATGGGGGCAGATCATCAGCACAGAGGTCAGTGATGGGGGCAGATCATCAGCACAGAGGTCAGTGATGGGGCAGATCATCAGCACAGAGGTCAGTGATGGGGCAGATCATCAGCACAGAGGTCAGTGATGGGGCAGATCATCAGCACAGAGGTCAGTGATGGGGGCAGATCATCAGCACAGAGGTCAGTGATGGCGGCAGATCATCAGCACAGAGGTCAGTGATGGGGCAGATCATCAGCACAGAGGTCAGTGATGGGGGCAGATCATCAGCACAGAGGTCAGTGATGGGGCAGATCATCAGCACAGAGGTCAGTGATGGGGGCAGATCATCAGCACAGAGGTCAGTGATGGGGGCAGATCATCAGCACAGAGGTCAGTGATGGGGGCAGATCATCAGCACAGAGGTCAGTGATGGGGCAGATCATCAGCACAGAGGTCAGTGATGGGGGCAGATCATCAGCACAGAGGTCAGTGATGGGGGCAGATCATCAGCACAGAGGTCAGTGATGGGGCAGATCATCAGCACAGAGGTCAGTGATGGGGGCAGATCATCAGCACAGAGGTCAGTGATGGGGGCAGATCATCAGCACAGAGGTCAGTGATGGGGGCCTGCACCTTAGGACTGAGGAGAGAGTGAAAGGTGTCAGAGTTTCTTGGGGTTGTTGGATAGTGAGGAGACCAGGGCGGTGAAGTACAAATGTTTGTCAAGGTGGAGGGCAGAGTTGTAAGTTCTCTGTATAAATTAACTGTATAAAGTGAATGAAGTTTTCTGGAGTTTTAATTTAATTTATTCATTTATATAGCGCTATTAATTCCATAACACTTTACATACATCAGTAATGCTGTCTCTCTTGGAGCTCACAATCTAAACATCCTATCAGTATGTCTATACAATGTGGGAGGAAACCGGAGTGCCCGGAGGAAACCCACGCAAACACGGGGAGAACATACAAACTCCTTGCAGATGTTGTCCTTCGTGTCCTTGGTGGGAATTGAACCCAGGACTTCAAGACCCCAGTGCTGCAAAGGCTACAGTGCTAACCACTTGAGCCACCGTGCTTGCCCATTTTCCTCCATAGATGTTCGGCACTCCTGGAGCATTGCTGGAGGAATCGAGTTTGTGATGTGGCCAGGGCTGTTTCACTGTGTAATTGGAGGTTCTGAGGGTGAGGGGCGTTACTTGGTTTCAGGAGCTTCTCAGTATCATTGTAGTGATTCACCGCTGATCGGGACAGGAGAATGAGGAGATTGGGGATAGTGATGAGTGTAGAGAGTCAGTCAGTCTATGAGTGTTAATGGCCTGTAGATTTCTGAATGTGTGATAGGTTGGTCTGTGCTGAGGTGGGCGAGGGTTTGTGAGTGTGAAGGAGAGAATGTTGTGATAAGAGAGAGGAAGAGGCGAGTTATCTATGGAGGAAGTTGAACAGAGCCGGGTAAAGACTAGGTCAAGGGTGTTACCATCCTTATGTGTCTCAGAGGTTGAGAGCTGTGAGAGGCCAAGAGAGGTGGTTAGAGATAGGAGCTGGGATGAGAATATGGGGCTGTTTAAGATGGCAGATCTTCTTGCATTCTCTTCTGCCATTTGAAAGATTTAGCTTTGCTTGATGACCTGAATCATTTAAAGGGACACTGTCACCAGGTTTTTGCCATCTCATCTGACAGCAGCATAATGTACAGACAGAGACCCTGATTCTAGCGATAGGTCACTTACTGGACTGCTCAGTGTAGTTTTCATAAAATCAATGCTTAATCAGATGGAGATTAACATTATAGGATTAATGAAATAGCCCATCACATTCATTTACTGCTAAATATGAAGCAGGGAAAACAGTAATTATATTAAGATTACAGCAAGCAGCTCAATAAGTGACACATCGCTGGAATCAGGGTCTCTTTCTACATTATGCTGCTTCTTCTAATGTACACTAAAAAGGGGGGAGAGATAGCGCAAAATTGGGTCTTATCTGTGTGGTAAAGAGATTATATAGGTGTGTGTTGTGCTCACCTTTGCTGGTTGTGCCAAGGCACAACACCTTAATTGAGTGTATACGGCTGCTGCACCTCCAGGTGGAACAATAGGAAAGGTGAAAGGAATAGTAGTTTGGCGTTCGCTGCCCCACAAAGAATGATGGGATCCAAGATATTATCCAAGTATCCTTCATTTCACCTCGACGTGTTTCGTGAGAACCCTCACTTCTTCAGGAGATACAGGAATTACATGTGTGAACACCTCCTATCAGTAGCGTAGCTAGCGGGGGGGCAGGGGGGCGATCGCCCCGGGCCCCCGCCGGCTTGAGGGGCCCATTGGCCGCCCCGGGGGGGCCCCGCACTCCCTGGGGGGCCCCGTGCTGGCAGCCGGCAGCCGCGCGGCCGGAGAGGAGGGAGGATGGGACTTCCTGCTGTGCAGATCTGCCCGCCCCTCCTCCCCCTCCTACAGCAGACGCATGCAGGCGGCCAGCCGCGGTGAGTGTCAGCACCCTTCTCTCCCCTGGTCCGGTCCTCACACCTCTCCACCATCACCCCCACCCCCCCCCCGGTCCTCAAATCTCTCCACCAGCACACCCCCCCGGTCCTCACATGGGGGGCCCGGGTGGTGATCTCGCCCCGGGGCCCGAAGCTGGCCAGCTACGCCACTGCCTCCTATATATACTAACAATGAAAAACTCACGTCATCAGCGTCCAAACAGCGAGAAAAAAATGTAAGAAACTATTAAAGGTTTATCAATGTTTGAGGATGTAAGGTCACTACAAAACATCTGATCAGTCAAATGAACAAATGAATCATACATTTATATACTTATATATCATAAAAGGATCATAAAATCTCATCAGATCAACCTCAATAAATAAGTTAACACATATGACTTTCAGAGTTTCTACAATCACATAACCTATATACCGGCTTATATTAACCTCCCTGGCGGTATGATTTTGTCTGGAATTTTATGCTAAAAGCGGTACCATTTTTTTGCATGGAAATTGTGTTATGTACAGTAGCCCTGCAATTCTTAGTAATTACATGATCAAAGAAGACTCTGGTAGACCTCTCAGATGTGATAAAGTTTGAAACATTAAATCATGAATTATAATTAAATTAAATAATTTTATTCAATAATCAATACTCTTATTGAATAATAAATAATCAAATGTAATAAAATAAATAACATAATGACAACTGTCAAATAACAAAAAATGAGTACACATCCTGTGTGTGATAAATCTTGAAGCATGGGACCGCACACAGACCCACGTCACAGTCTGGGCAATGGAACCGGGTTTCCTTGCGGATTTTCTTGCCCTTGCCATCGCGCTTTGAGCAGCACACCACGCACATCCTCGTAGGTGCTGCCTTTTTAGCCGTTGGTGGAATGTAGTCCACAAAGTGGCGACCAGTTAGGCGTTCTGGGTTAGGAACGGCACTAGCACGACGGCCGGATCTGTTCCCAGACACGGATGGCGTTGGGTTGGATTGAAAAATAAGTTGCGCCACCTTCCACACAAAGTCTGAATGCACAAGAGGCCTGTCACTGCTTTTTTTGTGCAGTATGTATGCGTTCCACAGGCATGGCTCCAGGAGATGGCGGAATATTTTTTTATAATAATTTTTTTGCTGCTTCTGCATCGCCGGATAGAATGTCATTGCCTGGTCAGCTCTGTCGACTCCTCCCATGGTGTTATTATAGTCGACCAGTCGTGGCTTCATGATGTCTTCCCCACCTCTTGTGTGGACCATGGCAGTGGAGGTGTTATGTACGGTACTTATCAGGCACACATCTTTTTTGTCCCGCCAGCGCATCGCCATCATCTTGCCTTTCTGCCAGGCAACCATGTCTCCAGTTTTCAGTTTTTGTTTTGAAAACATGGATGGCAGGTCACGACGGTTGGCCCTAACAGTTCCATAGCCATCCGTCTTGTGCTTGAGCAAGCACTCGTACAGCTCCGGTGAGGTATAGAAATTGTCCGTTGTGACACAATACCCCTGATTCAGCAACGGCTGAAGCAGGGTGAGGACCGATGATGTTGCCATCCCATAGCGGCTGTACCTGGGGTCGAATTGTGTGCCTTTACCGGTGTAGATCACCGAATTCCAGATATAGCCAGTGGCCGACTCACAGAGCATGTACGATTTTACGCCAAACCGGGCTCTGTTGGATGCAATATACTGGATCCAGCTGAGGCGTCCCTTGTATGCCATCAAACTTTCATCCACACTGAGGTCTCTGTCTGGCACATAGGCCTGCTGGAAATTTCGGAGGATCAGCTGGTACACCTCCCAAATCTTTTGAGTTTTGGCGCCGGATGTGAGGCTGCGTCAAAATCTCATTGTTGGTAAAGTGTAGATATCGCATAATCAGGGAAAAGCGGTACTCCGACATGACGGTGCCAAAAAATGGGGTTGCCAGCAATTTATTGGTAGTCCAATACCATTTCTGCAGGGGTTTCCCCACCACCCCCTGAAGAAGAATTAGCCCCAGGAACTGCCAAATGTCCTCTTTGGTCACCGGTGCCCATTTCCTGTTACGGGAAAACCGCGTGTGGCGCAGTAGCGGACTGCTGCTGGTACCGATTTGTCTCGGCGACAATTTTGGCAATGACGTCGTCCGTCAAAAATAATTTGAAGTACGCCAAGGGGTCACTGGGGTCAACGTCCACCTTCATACCTGGTGATCCGGTAAAGGGGAATCTTGGCGGCGGTACCTCATCAATGGCGCAGTCAATAGGGCACCAAGTGCGGACATCACTGAGGTCAGGTGCACCATGTTCGCTGTCGCTGTTGCTGACGTCCGCAAAGAGCTCTATGTCGCTGCCGCTGTCTTCCATCATATCCACAGCCGCTTTGGAGATGCGACGCTTTGATGCCATGATAGCAAAATGGGCAGGCAGGGCAGTGAGGACGAAAAAATGTCAGATCTCAGTGGATACAATGTCACATCTGAGTCTGACAGGAATTCTGACAGGATTTCACTTTTTTTTTTAATTTATATACAGTGTGTGTGTCACTTTAATTTATTGCATCTGGCACCTGGCTCCGCCTCCCATGAGCCTCTGCGGCTCAGAGAGACGGATCCAGCCAGCAAGATGGCGGCGCCCACCGGAGGCACAGAGGGATCACAGCGGGGACACCTCTAGACCACCAGGATGGGGTAAGGGGACACCGCGGACATTTCTCCCATTCACCCCGAGCGTCACTCGGGGTTACCGCTTCTGGAAGCGAAATTTAACCCCGAGTGACGCTCGGGAATACCGGCAGGGAGGTTAAAATACCGTATATACTCGTGTATAAGCCGAGTTTTTCAGCCCAAAAATTGGGCTGAAAAGTCCCCCCCTTGGCTTATACGCGAGTCAATACGGCCCCCCTCAAAGTTTGGCGCCCCCACCTCACTTTCTGGGCCCCCCGCATGCAGCGCTGCGCATATACATTACCTGTCTAGCAGCTGTCACCCTCCGGTGGCGGATCGCGGCTCCCGGCTCCGGGCTCCATCTTCCTCTCTGTCTTCCTGGTTGTCATGTGACCGGCCGGCGTCGCGATGACGTCATCGCGCCGGTCACAAAGCAGGAAGTCAGCGAGGAAGATGGAGCCCGGAGCCGGGAGCCGCGATCCGCCACCGGAGGGTGACAGCTGCTAGACAGGTAATGTATATGCGCAGCGCTGCATGCGGGGGGGGCCCAGAAAGTGAGGTGGGGGCGCCAAATTATGAGGGGGGCCCTGCTGGGGCCCTGTATACTACCACTGGGGCTATATACTACCACTGGGGCTGTATACTACCACTGGGGCTATATACTACTACTGGGGCTCTATGTATACTACCACTGGGGCTATATACTACCACTGGGGCTGTATACTACCACTGGGGCTATATACTACTACTGGGGCTCTATGTATACTACCACTGGGGCTATATACTACCACTGGGGCTGTATACTACCACTGGGGCTATATACTACTACTGGGGCTCTATGTATACTACCACTGGGGCTATATACTACCACTGGGGCTATATACTACTACTGGGGCTCTATGTATACTACCACTGGGGCTATATACTACCACTGGGGCTGTATACTACCACTGGGGCTATATACTACTACTGGGGCTCTATGTATACTACCACTGGGGCTATATACTACCACTTGGGCTGTATACTACCACTGGGGCTATATACTACTACTGGGGCTCTATGTATACTACCACTGGGGCTATATACTACCACTGGGCTGTATACTACCACTGGGGCTATATACTACTACTGGGGCTCTATGTATACTACCACTGGGGCTATATACTACCACTGGGGCTGTATACTACCACTGGGGCTATATACTACTACTGGGGCTGTATGTATACTACCACTGGGGCTATATACTACCACTGGGGCTGTATACTACCACTGGGGCTGTATACTACCACTGGGGCTGAATATACCACTGGGGCTGCTGTATACTACCACTGGGGCTGTATACTACCACTGGGGCTGTATACTACTACTGGGGCTGTATGTATACTACCACTGGGGCTGAATATACCACTGGGGCTGCTGTATACTACCACTGGGGCTGTATACTACCACTGGGGCTGTATACTACCACTGGGGCTGTATACTACTACTGGGGCTGTATGTATACTACCACTGGGGCTGTATGTATACTACCACTGGGGCTGCTGTATACTACCACTGGGGCTGCTGTATACTACCACTGGGGCTGAATATACCACTGGGGCTGAATATACCACTGGGGCTGCTGTATACTACCACTGGGGCTGTATGTATACTACCACTGGGGCTGCTGTATACTACCACTGGGGCTGCTGTATACTACCACTGGGGCTGAATATACCACTGGGGCTGAATATACCACTGGGGCTGCTGTATACTACCACTGGGGCTGTATATACTACTGGGGCTGCGTGTATACTACCACTGGGGCTGTATATACTACTGGGGCTGCGTGTATACTACCACTGGGGCTGTATATACCTCTGGGGCTGCTGTATACTACCACTGGGGCTGCTGCTGTATATACCACCGGGGCTGCTGCTGTAACACTGCTGGGGCCTGTATATACCACTGGGGAGGCTGCTGTATACCACACTGCTGGGGGTTGTATACCTGTGCTGGGGTCCACCCTCGGCTTATACACGAGTCAATAAATTTTCCCAGGTTTTGGGGGCAAAAGTAGGGGGGTCGGCTTATACACGGGTATATACGGTAATCATTTCTACTTCCTATATCCCTCATTCTCCCCAGATGCGCTCTATTGTGATCCTTCATTATTGGTGGATGTTTTGTGTGTATCCTATATTCAAAAATAACTTCGGCACACAGTCAGAGATTTTTTTGCTGTAAAATAAATTTATTTTTGAAAAATGTGTGATATTTTGGTTATTTTCTGACGTTTCGGTCTATCTCAGACCTTGTTCACAGAGAATATCTATGCAACATCAAAAAACAATCATATCAAGATACATGATAATGAATAAATTTGCATATTATGTGAAATCAAACAAAGTAACAATCCTCAATCCTGATAATAGTTTCTGTAAGACTATATGCTAATAGCTATATATACAGTATGTAAAGATATAGTAATCCCTATTTAATACAATTTAAATGCATATTTTTATTATACAATGAAAATAAAATAAACAAGGAACAGTTTACCTTGTATCAAATTTTTCATAGGCAAAACATTTTTTCAGATATAGGCAATAATAATACTGTGTTTCCGGTGACTGTAAATAAAGATCAGGAATTACAATTCAATGATGTTTGATATTGAACATAAAGATATAGAAGAAAGATCAATGAATACCTGTTTGAGGAATGTGCCAGATTGGATATATCCCTGTATATATAGGGAGTCTGGTACACCCTAAAATGCATGTAACATGTTAATAATCACTCTGGAGCCTATATGTCATATATAACATGTAAGTTAAAGCTTGTCAGTATCTGAGAAAGGGAAAATAATGCTATGGCCATTACCTTATTGATCAGGAAGATGGACACACCGAGTTATCAATGGGTTAATTCACCCAAAAGATCATTATGGACCTAATTATGGCCCCTATTTATTGTAAAAGAAAAAGAGACAAATAAGAGAGCCATTACTAAACATGTAGCTTATTATGATGATCCCCAGAGTTATGACATAATAAGGTCTCCATTTGTAAAACATTCCTGTTCCTAATCAGAGTCACTCTAAAGTATATGTACTGTTAACCACCACAGTCCACTATGGTACGTAGATTGCCAAATCTAGGGATTACTGACAGCAAACCTGCTGTCCTGAATGATAAAGCCCTCTAATAGGGCATATAGGGTGTGAGTATACAGAGTACCTTATGTGCTGTGCTGGAGTCACGTGGTTCACCCGCATTAGGCTGTGTGTGCGGCTCTCACTGAGCCGAGCCATTAAGACATGGCGTCTGACGTCACAGGACATGGTGCGCATGTGCGGGAAAGAAAAAAACAGTGTTGTGTTCTACGTTGTCTAGGATCCCAGCGTTACTGATACTAGAGGCGCGCTCTTCTCTACTGCGCCATGGACTGTGTAGGGATTAGTATCTCACCTAGAATAAGAAATAAGAAAGAAAGGAAAAGGAATAGAAAATATAGAATTAGTTTACACAAGGATACTTATTATTAGAAAATAAATCAGAAATACATTATAATGGCTGTGCTACTTCTTAAAGGGACAGTACTCTTTGTTAAAGGAAATAATATGCTAAAGCCAAATGCAGTATCCTAGGGCTGGGCGATTTTGGGAAAAATCAAAATCTCGATTTTATTTAACCCTATGGACGATTTTCGATTTAAATCTCGATTTTTTTTTTTATATATGTATACACAGCATACACAGTATATACAGTATATATCATACACACTGTATATATGTATACAGCATACACAGTATATATGTATACAGCATACACAGTATATATGTATACAGAATACACAGTATATATGTATACAGAATACACAGTATATACAGTATATATCGAATACACAGTATATACAGTATATATCATACACACACCATACACACACCATACACACACCATACACACACCATACACACACCATAACACAGTATACACCATACACACACCATACACACCGTATACACCATACACACACCATACACACCGTAGACACCATACACACACCATACACACAGTATACACCATACACACACCGTATACACCATACACACACCATACCCACCGTAGACACCATACACACACCATACACACAGTAGACACCATACACACACCATACACACAGTAGACACCATACACACACCATACACACAGTATACACCATACACACCATACACACAGTATACACCATACACCATACACACAGTATACACCATACACCATACACACACCATACACACACCACACACCATACACACACCACACACCATACACACACCACACACCATACACACACCACACACCATACAACACCATACACACACCACACACCATACACACACCATACACCATACACACACCATACACACACCATACACCATACACACACCCATACACACACCATACAACACACCCATACAACCATACACACACACCATAACACCATACAACACCATACACACACCATACACACAGTAGACACCATACACACACCATACACAGTAGACACCATACACACACCATACACACCACCATACACACAGTAGACACCATACACACACCATAACACAGTAGACACCATATACACACCATACACAGTAGACACCATACACACACCATACACACAGTAGACACCATACACACACCATACACACAGTAGACACCGTACACACACCATACACACAGTAGACACCGTACACACACCATACACACAGTAGACACCGTACACACACCATACACACAGTAGACACCGTACACACACCATACACAGTAGACACCATACACACACCATACACACAGTAGACACCATACACCATACACACACCATACACACAGTAGACACCATACACACACCATACACACAGTAGACACCATACACACACCATACACACAGTAGACACCATACACACACCATACACACAGTATACACCATACACACACCATACACACAGTATACACCATACACCATACACACACCATACACACACCACACACCATACACCATACACACACCATACACACAGTAGACACCATACACACACCATACACACAGTAGACACCATACACACACCATACACACAGTAGACACCATACACACACCATACACACAGTAGACACCATACACCATACACCATACACACACCATACACACAGTAGACACCATACACACACCATACACACAGTATACACCATACACACACCATACACACAGTATACACCATACACCATACACACACCATACACACACCACACACCATACACCATACACACACCATACACACAGTAGACACCATACACACACCATACACACAGTAGACACCATACACACACCATACACACAGTAGACACCATACACACACCATACACACAGTATACACCATACACACACCATACACACAGTATACACCATACACCATACACACACCATACACCATACACACACCATACACCATACACACAGTATACACCATACACACACCATACACACCCCATACACCATACACACACCATACACACACCACACACCATACACACAGTATACACCATACACACACCATACACACACCATACACCATACACACACCATACACACACCCACACCATACACCATACACCATACACACACCATACACCATACACCATACACCATACACACACCATACACCATACACAACCCATACACCATACACACACCATACACACTCCATACACACAACCATACACACACCATACACACACACTGTATACACCATGCACACACACTGTATACACCATGCACACTCTGTATACACCATGCACATCATACACACAGTGCACTGGACACTCACAGAACTCGGCGATGTGCACTCACAGGACACGGCGTAGTTCTCCTCGCACCAGTCCAGGGCGGAAGTCGGCGGCCCCCGGTGTCCGGGCCTGTCAAGCGCCGGAGCCATGCTGCGCTCTGCTGCCAACCACCGCCGGCCGGGGAAGAGGCGGAGGTCGGCGGCCCCCAGTGTCCGGGCCTGTCCAGCACCGGCCCGGGGAGGAGGCGGAGGTCGGCGGCCCCCTAGTGTCCGTCCGGGCCTGTCCAGCACCGGCCCGGGGAGGAGGCGGAGGTCGGCGGCCCCCTAGTGTCCGGGCCTGTCCAGCACCGGCCCGGGGAGGAGGCGGAGGTCGGCGGCCCCCTAGTGTCCGGGCCTGTCCAGCACCGACCCGGGGAGGAGGCGGAGGTCGGCGGCCCCCTAGTGTCCGTCCGGGCCTGTCCAGCACCGGCCCGGGGAGGAGGCGGAGGTCGGCGGCCCCCTAGTGTCCGGGCCTGTCCAGCACCGGCCCGGGGAGGAGGCGGAGGTCGGCGGCCCCCTAGTGTCCGGGCCTGTCCAGCACCGGCCCGGGGAGGAGGCGGAGGTCGGCGGCCCCCTAGTGTCCGGGCCTGTCCAGCACCGGCCCGGGGAGGAGGCGGAGGTCGGCGGCCCCCCAGTGTCCGGGCCTGTCCAGCACCGGCCGGGGAGGAGGCGGAGCGCACCGCAGTGTGCACCGGAAGTACCAGGTGACGCCGGACCGGAAATGCCGCCATTTTAAATCGAATTTCACGATTGTTAATAAAACAACAATCGTGGCCACAGCAGGGGGCGAATTAATCGAATTAATTCGATTAATCGCCCAGCCCTACAGTATCCTTATAAAAATTAATCAATTTTGCTATCATATTCCCTATTGAGACCCAGTGGGGTTAAGGTCTGTAGTTCATGTATCCATCGAGCTTCCAGGGTCAAAAGTTGTTTGACCCTGTTGCCCCCTCTTCTGGACAATGGAACATGATCTATCACTTGGTATTTCTATTGGGAGACACTGTGTCCCATAGACACAAAATGTGCCAGAATAAGCAACAATGTTCTACCACATCTTATTGTGGACTTATGTTGGCCAATGCGGTCTCGGATATGCTGGGTAGTCTCCCCAACATATCCGAGACCGCACGGGCATTTAATCAGGTACACAACATATGTACTGTCACATGTGTAAAAGTTTTTAATGTGATATCTTTTCCCTGAACGTGGATGAGTGAAAGTATTGCCTTTTAAAACGTTAGTGCATTGAGCACAACCCAGGCAAGGAAAAGTGCCGGTACGAGGTGTTTTAAGGGTTAATTGTGATATTCTTGGTCAATTAGAACCAATGTCGGCTCGCACTAAGACATCCCAAATGTTTGGAGGATGTTTATTGCAAAGAATGGGATTGTTTTTAAACTCCTGTATGCAGTGGCGTAACTTCAGGCCCAGGGCCCCCGATGCGAAAGCTCCAACGTGGCCCCCAATTAATGCAAATCTTTAATAGTATTAGTCTTTTTCTATGGGCCAAAGGGACTTTGGGGCCCCCTAGGCTGCAGGGCCGGGTGCGATCGCAACCCCTGCACCTATTGTAGTTACACCCCTGACTGTATGTTAGGATAGGATTCTGTAAGAATTTTCCAATGAGCTAAAATACTTTTGTTAAGGAGGGGAGTGAATGGATGATAGGTGTGTACGTATGCCACTCTCGGAACATCTATCTTGTCTTTTCTCACTCTTTCTCTCTCTATAACATGTGAAGGATAGCCCCGTTCCCTAAATCTCTCAATCATCTCTTTGCGACGTGTAGTGCGAGCTGATTCTGAGGTGACTATCCGGTCTATTCTGTCTAATTGTGAAAGTGGTAGTGCCAGCTTGATATGGCGGGGATGACTACTATGGTAGTGCAATAACCTATTGTGGTCAGTCAGTTTCCTGTACAGGTCAGTACTGACTTTACCTTCCATTGAAAGTAACACCTTAGTGCCTAAAAAACTGATTTCCTGTTTATGTCAGTTCAGTGTAAATTGAAGCTGGGGGAAAAAACTATTCAGGTCCGTTACAAAGATATTAAGGGATTCTAAGTCGCCTTTCCATATCATGAATATATCATCAATAAAACGATGCCATGTGATGATATTAGAAGAGAAAGCTGAGTGTGTATATACATAGCTCTCTTCAAATTCTGCCATGAATATATTAGCATATGGTGGGCCTACGTTTGACTCCATAGCGGTACCTTGTTGTTGCAGATAAAATTGGTTCTGAAATAGGAAAAAATTATTGTACAAAATCAGTTGTAAGGTATCTAGACAGAAGGCCTGCTCTAATGGTTCTAAATTAGAACATTTTTGTAAAAAGTTCTTAATGGCTTCAATACCCTGGGTATGTCTAATGCTGGTATATAACGAATTTACATCTAGGGTTACTAGGATACAATCAATAATATCAGGCAATTTATCCAGTTTACTAAGAAAATCACTAGTATCACGTAAATATGACTTGGTATTAATGATCAATGGTGTCAACATTTTTTTCTAAAGTAATGGCTAAAGGAGACAGGATGGAATCGATGGAGGCCATGATAGGTCTACCCGGTGGATCAACAAGACTTTTGTGTATTTTAGGCAATACATAAAATATCGGAGTAATGGAATGTGGATTGATCATATACTCTGCTAGGTAGTTGTTCATCTATTATGTTTAACTTTTTGTATTTGTCAATATGGAGACGTAGTTTAGCCATGATTTCTGATGTAGGATTATATGAAATGGGTTTATATGGCTCCTTATCATTAAGCTGTCGCTCAATTTCTGATATGTATGAAGTCTTGTTCTTCACCACAAAAGAACCCCCCTTGTCTGCTGGTTTTATGATTAGACGGTCATTATTCCTCAGATCATTGAGGGCCCGAGATTCCTCTAAGGTCAAGTTACCATTTAGGTGGTAGTCTCCCCGCTTTATCTTTCCCAGGGTTATGTTCATATCTCTCTGAACTAAAGATATGAATGTTTCCACTGGGTGGTAATTACGTGGTGGTTTAAATGTGCTTTTATTGCGTAGAGATAAAGCCTTGGAATTAAAAGTGGGTCTTTCCATTGAAGTTATAGGAGTAATGGATATCGGTATTTGGGAGAAGTGGGCTTTCAACCTCAATGATCTGAAGAAATGCTGCAATTCCTGTTCAATCTTAAATGTGTCTAATGAGGGAGTTGGACAAAAGGAAAGTCCTTTCTGTAATAATGACATTTCAGGGGGGGATAATGTGTGTGAGGAAATATTGTAGACAATGTTTTCCTCCCTACCTGGAACCTGGTAACCATATGACTCGGGTAACTGTACCCTCCTCTGGCCCCTCCTCGTCTTCCTCTGGCCCTTCGGACGGGACAACAGGGTCAAACAACTTTTGACGCTGGAAGCTCGATGGATACATGAACTACAGACCTTAACTCCATTGGGTCTCAATAGGGAATATGATAGCAAAATTGATTAATTTTTATAAGGATACTGCATTTGGCTTTAGCATATTATTTCCTTTAACAAAGAGTACTGTCCCTTTAAGAAGTAGCACAGCCATTATAATGTATTTCTGATTTATTTTCTAATAATAAGTATCCTTGTGTAAACTAATTCTATATTTTCTATTCCCCTTTTCCTTTCTTTCTTATTCTAGGTGAGATACTAATCCCTACACAGTCCATGGCGCAGTAGAGAAGAGCGCGCCTCTAGTATCAGTAACGCTGGGATCCTAGACAACGTAGAACACAACACTGTTTTTTTCTTTCCCGCACATGCGCACCATGTCCTGTGACGTCAGACGCCATGTCTTAATGGCGCGGCTCAGTGAGAGCCGCACACACAGCCTAACGCGGGGGAACCACGTGACTCCAGCACAGCACATAAGGTACTCTGTATACTCACACCCTATATGCCCTATTAGAGGGCTTTATCATTCAGGACAGCAGGTTTGCTGTCAGTAATCCCTAGATTTGGCAATCTACGTACCATAGTGGACTGTGGTGGTTAACAGTACATATACTTTAGAGTGACTCTGATTAGGAACAGGAATGTTTTACAAATGGAGACCTTATTATGTCATAACTCTGGGGATCATCATAATAAGCTACATGTTTAGTAATGGCTCTCTTATTTGTCTCTTTTTATTTTACAATAAATAGGGGCCATAATTAGGTCCATAATGATCTTTTGGGTGAATTAACCCATTGATTACTCGGTGTGTCCATCTTCCTGATCAATAAGGTAATGGCCATAGCATTATTTTCCCTTTCTCAGATACTGACAAGCTTTAACTTACATGTTATATATGACATATAGGCTCCAGAGTGATTATTAACATGTTACATGCATTTTAGGGTGTACCAGACTCCCTATATATACAGGGATATATCCAATCTGGCACATTCCTCAATCAGGTATTCATTGATCTTTCTTCTATATCTTTATGTTCAATATCAAACATCATTGAATTGTAATTCCTGATCTTTATTTACAGTCACCGGAAACACAGTATTATTATTGCCTATATCTGAAAAAATGTTTTGCCTATGAGAAATTTGATACAAGGTAAACTGTTCCTTGTTTATTTTATTTTCATTGTATAATAAAAATATGCATTTAAATTGTATTAAATAGGGATTACTATATCTTTACATACT
Source organism: Allobates femoralis (assembly GCA_033576535.1). NCBI lineage: Eukaryota > Metazoa > Chordata > Amphibia > Anura > Aromobatidae > Allobates > Allobates femoralis. The sequence continues at coordinate 7,677,935 of JARQOC010000005.1, forward strand.
GTATATATAACTATTAGCATATAGTCTTACATAAACTATTATCAGGATTGAGGATTGTTACTTTGTTTGATTTCACATAATATGCAAATTTATTCATTATCATGTATCTTGATATGATTGTTTTTTGATGTTGCATAGATATTCTCTGTGAACAAGGTCTGAGATAGACCGAAACGTCAGAAAATAACCAGAATATCACACATTTTTCAAAAATAAATTTATTTTACAGCAAAAAAATCTCTGACTGTGTGCCGAAGTTATTTTTGAATATATGAACTGTTGTTTTCTTCTGAGCACCAGCGAGCAGAGTAGCAGACCTTACTTAATAGATTGTGTGTATCCTATTCAGGGCCGCCATCAGGGGGTAACAGCCCTGCCTGGAGTCAGGGGCCCCGAAATTCCTAGTGGCAGCCCTGATCCTATTTAGGTTCACAGTGGTATAGAACTCGCTCTCTGATGAGTCAATCTACATCTTAAGGGTCTCACTGTCTATATCCAGCACTCTATAGCTGAGTGTGTAATGATACTGATGAATTTTCTTCTATCTGCGTATCTAATCGTCCTATTGCAGTGTCCAGATCACACAAGCCCGAAACTCTTATCTCCCTGATGTCAGAACATAAACCTAGAGACAAGGATCTCTTTTGTGTGCAATCAATCATAATCTGCATAGATCAGTGATCTCATTTAGACCACTGGGTTTCATAGTAATTCATTTATAGATCCAGTATATTTCTTTTCTTGACAGTATCTGATCCCGATTGTCTCCAGAGGCACAAAATCTATGGGTAACACTGTAATGTTTGCTCTCTTATTATGGGTGTCTGGATACACCGTGTGTCATTAGTAGAGATGAGCGATGTTCGATTTGAATTGTTCGGCAATCTCACATTCGAGCTGTTGTTGGTGTTCGAGGCATTCGCCGAAGTAGAACAATTTGCTTCAAATTCGGCAGTTTGAGGTTATGTTTGATAAAGCTTCGTTCACCAAAAGCGTAACTGGCTTTTCACAGTAATACTGTTATTCAATCTTAATATCCATTTTCAGTGTATAGTGTGCGGGGGGGGCGGAGTTCAGTGTATAGTGTGCAGGGGGGTGGGGTTCAGTGTATAGTGTGCGGAGGGCGGGGTTCAGTGTTTAGTGTGCGGGGGTGGGGTTCAGTGTATAGTGTGCGGGGGGCGGGGTTCAGTTTATAGTGTGTGGGGGGGTTCAGTGTATAGTGTGCGGGGGGCGGGGTTCAGTTTATAGTGTGTGGGGGGGTTCAGTGTTTAGTGTGCAGGGGGGTGGGGTTCAGTGTATAGTGTGCGGAGGGCGGGGTTCAGTGTTTAGTGTGCGGGGGTGGGGTTCAGTGTATAGTGTGCGGGGGGCGGGGTTCAGTTTATAGTGTGTGGGGGGGTTCAGTGTATAGTGTGCGGGGGGCGGGGTTCAGTTTATAGTGTGTGGGGGGGGTCAGTGTATAGTGTGCGGGGGCGGGGTTCAGTTTATAGTGTGTGTGGGGGTTCAGTGTATAGTGTGCGGGGGGCGGGGTTCAGTGTATAGTATTGGGGGGGCGGGGTTCAGTGTATAGTGTGCGGGGGGCAGGGTTCAGTGTTTAGTGTGAGGGGGGCAGGGTTCAGTGTGTAGTGTGCGGGGAAGTTCAGTTTATAGTATGCGGGGGCGGGGTTCAGTGTATAGTGTGCAGGGAAGTTCAGTGTATAGTGTGCGGGGGCGGGGTTCAGTGTATAGCGTGCGGGGGGCGAGGTTCAGTGTATAGTGTGCGGGGAAGTTCAGTGTATAGTGTGCGGGGGCGGGGTTCAGTGTATAGTGTGCGGGGGGCAGGGTTCAGTGTATAGTGTCGGGGGGTTCAGTGCATAGTGTACGGGGGGCGAGGTTTAGTGTATAGTGTGCGGGGGTGAGGTTCTGTGTATAGTGTGCGGAGGGCGGGGTTCAGTGTATAGTGTGGGGGGTGGGGTTCAGTGTATAGTGTGCGGGGGCGGGGTTCAGTTTATAGTGTGTAGTGGGGTTCAGTGTATAGTGTGCAGGGGGCGGGGTTCAGTGTATAGTTTTGGGGGGGCGGGGTTCAGTGTATAGTGTGCGGGGGGCAGGGTTCAGTGTTTAGTGTGCGGGGGGCAGGGTTCAGTGTATAGTGTGCAGGGGGCGGGGTTCAGTGTATAGCGTGCGGGGGGCGAGGTACAGTGTATAGTGTGCGGGGAAGTTCAGTGTATAGTGTGCGGTGGCGGGGTTCAGTGTATAGTGTGCGGGTAGCGGGGTTCAGTGTATAGTCTGTGGGGGATCAGTGCATAGTGTACGGGGGTCAGGGTTCAGTGTATAGTGTGCGGGGGCGAGGTTTAGTGTATAGTGTGCGGGGGTGAGGTTCAGTGTGAGGGGGCGGGGTTCAGTGTATAGTTTTGGGGGGGCGGGGTTCAGGGTATAGTGTGCGGGGGGGCGGGTTCAGTGTATAGTGTGCAGGGGGCGGGGTTACAGGTGGGTATATAGTGTGTGGGGGGCGGGTTCAGTGTATAGTGTGTGCGGGGGGGTTCAGTGTATAGTGTGCGGGGGGGCAGGGTTCAGTGTATAGTGTGCGGGGGGCGGGTTCAGTGTATAGTTTTGGGGGGCGGGGTTCAGTGTATAGTGTGCGGGGGGGGCAGGGTTTCAGTGTATAGTGCGTGGCGGGGGGGCGGGGGTTCAGTGTATAGTGTGCGGGGGGGGGTTCAGTGTATAGTGTGCAGGGGGGTTCAGTGTATAGTGTGCAGGGGGGCAGGGTTCAGTGTATAGTGTGCGGGGTGGTGGGGTTCAGTGTATAGTTTTGGGGGGTGGGGTTAAGTGTATAGTGTGCGGGGGGCGGGGTTCAGTGTATAGTGTGCGGGGGGCAGGGTTCAGTGTATAGTGTGCGGGGGCGGGGTTCAGTGTATAGTGTGCAGGGGGGCAGGGTTCAGTGTATAGTGTGCGGGGGGCGGGGTTCAGTGTATAGTTTTGGGGGGTGGGGTTCAGTGTATAGTGTGAGGGGGCGGGGTTCAGTGTATAGTGTGCGGGGGGGCAGCGTTCAGTGTATAGTATGCGGGGGGCACACATGCCTTAGTAGGCATTTTTTGGCTGCAGGTAGTCTCAGCAATTTGTTCAGACTAGTAGCAGTGTGATTTACACAGTGGTGTAGCCCACTTGTGAAAAGCTACACCGCCAGTGTACTTCCTACTAATTGTTAACTGTACCTTGGTCACATCTGACTTCTGGTCAAATCGCAGCGTGACAAAAACTATTACTGTACGCCACTTGTAATACAATCTACTACACCGCCGGTGTACTTCCTACTAATTGTTAACTGCACTTTGCCCAGATCTCACTTTGGGCCTAGTAGCAGTGTTGGTTCAGTCACCTCTGCTTGATTGACATTCACAATTTTTTTGTACAACAACTGTACTGCTCCCAAATGAGTGGCAAAAGGCTGCTGCTGGTGGGAATGGGAGTAGGCGTGGTGGAAAGGGAAAAAAAGTTTCCGTGGGGTAGATGCTAAATCTACATTAACATCTACTGAAGAAAGACAATCTTCCAGGCAAATAAGATGTCTACTAGTGATGAGCGAGTATGCTTGTGACTACTCGGTACTCGCACGAGTATCACTGTACTCGGGCTACTCGGCGAGTACCGAGTAATCTCGCGATACTCGTGCTGTGCTCGTGGTCGTCATCTCTCCATGTTGGCGCTCTTTTGAGAGCCAGCCCACATGCAGGGATTGGCTGGCAGACCACTGCAATGCCACAGCCCTGTTAGTTGTGGCATAGCAGTGATTGGCCGGCTGTCACGCTGGGAGTGGGAAGACACCCAGCGTAGGATAACGACGGGGGGGGAAATAAGTGAGTCCTAATGCTAAGGGCACAAGAAGGAGCGGTGACCCTAGACTTACTAGGCTGACCCTGTCTGCCCTAACGTCCCTATACAGTCTCCTCAACTGTCGCCGACCACGAACCTCGTCCCTCGCTGATCCTAGCACTACCTTATCTAAGGATCAGATGGAGAGGTTCACTAGACCCCTCCACTAACTACTAAAGACAAACACCAGGGAAGACAGACATTTGGGGAAAGGAAACACTTATCTTACAGCAGAACACAGCAACCTCCACAACCTCAGCTTCTGCTGGAGCAAGGATAATGAGTGCACAAGGAAATATCACCTGCACCGAGGAAGGGTAATGAACCTCCTTATAAAGGTGGGAGGAATCTGCTGGGTCCTAGTGACCTACAATACTGGTGGATAAAACCAGACCGAGCACAAGACCTCCACAGCCGTCTCCCCAAAATAGGGAGATCTCATCACACCTTCTCTCCATCTATACAGAAGGTAAATGCCCCTGAAAGAGACGGACCATCCTCCACCACTATGGCTGGTGGGCCAAACGCTGGGATCGTCTGCGCGTGGCCTCCACCCTGTCATCCGTGCCACCCGTGACACCGGCCTGCACAGCATGACCAAGCCTTTATAACTCCCGGCGCGCTGTGCTCGGCACACAGCCATCCAGACAGTGAGTGTAGGGAGAGTGTCTGCTGCTGCTTAGGGACAGATTTGCGGCCCTCATAGGTAGATCCGGATCAGGGCTGCAAACTGCTGCTGACCACAACAGTCCTTCTCAGGACTAATCTAGGAGGATATAGGCAGGGTGATCCAGATCGGAGTCCAAGCTTTTCTGTGACCATTACAGTCCCCAGACTGTTGTACTTACTACCTTGATACAGGTTAGGGAACTAAAATCCTAATCTCCTGTGATCTGAACAGTCACCAGACTGGTGTACGTCATACCTTTCTCAGGGATTAATATTCCATAATAATATTATCAACAAGTTGCTGCTCCTGTCCTAATTTATATGGACCAAGTGCCCGGCGATGAAAAGTATGACACCAGACACACAGAGTCAGATGTACACTCTTCCTTGGTCAAACCCAAGCTCCAAGTGCCTGTTTATTACAATAGACTGGACATTTTGTTCAATAAGGGGCTCGGTCAGCCCTACTCAGATGTATTCATTGGTCAGCGGGTTAGTCCTTGGGCGGATCCATGAGGTCATCAAGGGGTGTGGTCTTGATCGAGTATGTTATTCTGTGATTGGTCAGTCTTGCCTGACCTCCAGCTTCGGTGATTGGTCAGTCTTCTTTGGACTCCATCTTGCTCTTAGAGCATGGTGTGATGTGGCAGGAAATGGCAGCCATGTTTAAATCACAACTTATACAATGTAAAATAATACACTCTATATATCATTTCTCCCATGCCTTTATGTCTTAAGCTTAATGAAGTATTTTGATCTTAAGGCTCTCCTTAACACAGGCAGGGCTGTTCCTCCGGGGCAGAGATCCTGCAAGGGAACAAGTTGATGGAGAAAACCACACACAGGCAAGAGTCACTTTCTCCCGGGTACTTTACTGTTAACTTGTAGCAGCATCAGTTACAGTTCACAGTTCAGCATTTAGGTGTTTACAAGAACAGGTAGCTCAACGGGTGGCTGCAAGTGGATCCCAGGTGGTATGGAGGAACCCGTGGTGTACCTTCGTTAACTAACCCGTGTCCGTTCTTCCCCGTCTAGGATGGGCCTATACCCAGTATCTCAGTGTAGGTAGTACCGGGAGTCCTCTCCCTCGTGGTGAGGAAGCAGGCAGACCGCTCCGGTGGTAGGGTGCTGCAGCTGATAAAGAAGTCACAGCAGCCAGTTGCCAACTGCAAAGCTGAACTCTGGCTGGATCTCCGGGCCCAGTGTTCCCCTGGTGGACTGGAGAATCCCCTGGAGTATGGTCGCTCCACTCTGAGGGTCTCACCTTCTCTAGGGCCGGGACTTCTCTCGTTGGGCGCCCTCTTTCAGGACCTCCTCAAGGGCCCTTCTTCTTCCCTCTGGTTCAGCTTGAAACCGACCCGGTTTGACCTTCCGCCTCGTTCCACTTAGCTAGAACCTTTCTAACTCCTCTCCTCCTCCTCCATTCTTGGTCAAAGACCAAAGGGCAAAAGACCTCCTTGATCCCCCTAGAGGTGAATATATTCCCTTCCTGGGTAACCTCCCACCTCTCATCTAATGTGGGAGTGCTGGGAATGGGTCCCACCCACCATCCTAGGGTCCACCTGCAGCTGGAGTATTTACACCTCTTTTACGGGTGTAGTACCCCTCTGTGACGCCTGCACATGCGGGGCGCCACATCAAGAACGTCATTATATGTCCAGAATAAGGCTCAGTTCACATTACGTCTGTGCTGTCCGTTACAATGGAAACATTAACTGTTTCCATTTTAGACCTCAAAAATGTATGCACCACATGAGATAGACAGATAGATGATAGGATAGATAGAAAGATAGATGATACTATAGATAGATAGAAAGATAGATAGTAGAATAGCATTACCAGTCTCTTTGCTCTGTGTTGCATTCGGGTCACTGGGTGAATATTCATGAGATTAATGAGCGGCACTGGAAGCAGCATATCTATCTATCTATCTATCTATCTATCTATCTATCTATCTATTATCTATCTATCTATATCCATTTTCTATTCTATCATATATTGCAAACACAATATAACATAATGCTGCAGATTTGCCCATGTCGTTATATTGCGTTTGTTCTCTAATTATTATAATTCTTATTTATTTATATAGCACCATTAATCCCATGGTGCTGTACATGAGAAGGGACTGATAACCGCTGCGCCCCGCCTTTGCATGTGCCTAGTCTGGCATGCATTAGTGTGCATTTGTTGAATGAAAGCCTATGGATACGTTAACACGCCCGTTTACTATAACGGATCTGTTAAACGGACGGCACAGACGCAAAGTGAACCCGGCCTAAGGGGCTCCGGCCTCAGTCACATCCTCTGACAAGGCCTCCACCATCATCACCAGATATAAACCGTCTATTGTGTCTTTCCAGATCGGTCACAGATCAGATGATTTCCTCAACTCTGAGAAAACTGACCATCCTTCCTCAGACCCCCGTCACAGGTGAGAACATTCATGCATGGATACGATCATGGATAAACTCCATCAGTAACATCACTCACATTGCACATTGTTGTTGCAGATGACAGAAGCATTTGTGGACCAGGACTTCCCATACCGGACCCATCAGGGTATTACTATAAAGACGTGTGGCAGTCCCGAGTCTGCAGGAACAGACCCTTTCCCACTCCATCCAATGTCACCTCCTGTCTGAAGGGGAAAGTTGTCTACATGTATGGAGATTCAACGCTTCGGCAATGGTGGGAATACCTGCTGAAGTTTGTCCCATGTGAGTTATGATTTATTATTCTCAATTTTAATGATAAGAAGGTGAATGCAGACGGTAGCATGCCTTGTATGCATACAGGGAGTGTGTGTCTCTTACCGGGTTTGTGCATTATCTACCATTGTAACCTTGTGTTATAACAGGTGTGAGGGTGACCTGGGGCGGTATACGCAGGCGAGGGCCTCCCTTCTGTAGTCTGCTCCCTGGCCATCCCCACAGAGTGAGGGGGGGTTATGGTTGCGTGATCCTGGGTGTTTGGTCTTCTGGGGTGTAAGTAATACCTTGTATCAAGCCGTCTAACAGACGTCTGCAGAGCGGCCGGGCCGGAAGTGAATGGCGAATCTTTTGGTGTGACGAAGCGTTATACGTGGAAGTGTCCCTCGGGGCCGGAAGCAACCGCAGCTGACACAAGCGATCCTGCTCTTGTGGCAGCGCGCATGCTCCTGGAGCCTGAAGTACTGGACCGCTCTCTACAAGCTGCGGGAGACTGGAGCACTGCGATTTGGGTGCTGAGGTGGTCGGGAAGACCTCCGACCGCCGCTTCCCTGGGGAAGGGGGCACGATGGAGGCTCTGGGCCTGGCCCTAAGCGATCAGGGGCGGCGCTGCTCAAGCAGCATGAACTCGAGCTGGATCTCCTGGCCGGCAGGAGATACACTACGTCCTTCAGTCCTATGTCTGCCGCATAGTAGAAACAATGCGGACATGAGGAAGAGGCCTGGGGGCTCTACACAGGAACACGCGCCAGTGATCTGCAGGCCGACCGAGAGGGAGCCGGTGCCCACAAGGAGGGCGAGCCATTTGGTTCCCTCTCGGCCGGTCCTCTCTTACCTCTGCTTCCAGGGGCCCATCGTCGGTTCGGCGATGCTCACCCTGGGAGCAGTATGGTAAAGAGGGAGAGGATGGTGAGGGACAAAGCTTATAAGGCCCAGGGGAGGGCCTGCAGAGTGATGAGTAAGAGGCGGCGTCCATTACTCGGCAGGGAGCAGCAGGGGTTGCTTAGAAAGGGGCTCAGCAGTCAGGTGCAGCAGGCAGCATATGCAGCTGCAGTGCCCTATATACTGCGGTTACAACACTTGAACAAGTTCTTACCAGCACACTTCATTTTGGGGCACACTTTTTCACTTTCACTTTTTTTGGGCACTACTGATGTCACTAGTTAGCCCTCCTCCACATTGCTTAACTTTACACTCATGCAGGTATCCATCGGCTCAAGGTCAGCATCTCTGAACTGTCTGACCCCAGTACCATGGGGTACCTGGAACCGGGCTGTTGTACAGTCTCCGGGAATCACAGGAGTCAAGACCTGGTTCTATGGCCTGGGTGCAGCTTGTTAATGGGGAATTCTGGCTTACCGAGGGAAGGAGATGAGAAAATGGAAAATGTTTTGTGACGCCAACTGTGGTATGTGGCTATAGATGGCCACCGCTTCTGCAGAAGCTCCGGGGATGGTGGATGGCAGCTGAGATGGAATGGCTCTCCACGGGAAGAGCAGTTCCCCGGGGCAGTGAAGGTAGTTTATGTGTGGAATGCAGGACGATGGGCGCAAGCAATAGGCAGACTCACTGTTTTGTAGTTTTCTCAGTCCTTTACTGGAGCAGATGTAATTAAGCAGCTGTCCACGGGGTCTTTATGGAGAGCAGCTCGGGGTTTCTTCTCACCCGGCTGGGTCTTTGGCTCCCTTACTGCACTCTGTGTGTTGGCTCCTGCTGCTGCATCAGCTTACCTGTCGGCCCTGTTTCTTCCTGCGAGGTGCCGGTATGACATGCAACTCGAGTTCTCTTATCTACCCTCATCTTGGGTGTCAGCTCCGGAACTCTCTCTATGTTGCTGTGTCTTTGGGTACGGTGTGGCTAAGGAATCTGGAATCCCCTACCTTCCGGTGTTGACTGCCAGGACGTGAGACCCTTCACAGTCTTGGACTTCGGTGTCCGTTCTTTGTGTTTTTCCTCTGGGGTGAGCACAGTTTCGCTTGGCCTCCCAAGTATGTTACTGCGACTCTCCTCAGACCCTAGCCTTAGATCTGGCACCGAGTCAGCGATCCTGGCACGAGCTCAAGAAGCTACCAGTTCACCAGGATGCCTTCCTAAGTCCACCTAGGACTGAACTATGTGGTCCCTGAGATGAGCTTAGCAATGCTCTTTTTCTCCCCAGACCAGAATTTATCAGGGAGCTTGCCCTGAACCCGGGCTTGGTCTCCGCTTTCTGGCCTGGAGGTTGAAAGTGTTGTGTGTGTGTCTGCCTGATGAGAAGACCCTTTGTTGCTCTCTGTGTGATACCACCACCCGGGGGAGTGATGACACTGTGGCACTTTGACCAAGGGGTGCCACATTCCCCCTTAGTGAAAGACAGTACTCCAGGTCTGTGACAACGTTTCAAAAGATAAACATTAATAATTGAAAGTGTACAGAGTCTTAAAATATAAAAATTACAAAAACCAAGAAAGTGTAAAAAGTCAAAAATTCAAAAAGCAGTCACTCCGGTGATCAGTGTTTTTCCACTGTGGCTGGCGATATTATTTACAAACAGTTTTTACCACAACCAGTCCAGTGGTATAATGTCCATAATTTAAAAAGTAGTCCAAGGATATGTAAAAGTTCTTACAGGAAAGTCTCTGTAGGTGCTGGGCTTGACGGCTGCAAAGTTACACATTTATACATTACAAGACAGACATTTTTCCTACTGGTGTCTCAGCTAAGGTGTCCTGGCTTCACTTTACCTGCCCCAGGAACTTGAATTTCCCAGCTTAATGTTCCTGGGTTTGACTCCAGTGCCTCCACTCTTCTGTACACTACTTTTACCAGTTACCAATAAACATGTTTACATCTTTTTACTCATCTTACACTTTACTCTGTGTAACGGGCCGGCTTTTGATCTTTGGTACTACACTGCGATCTCCTGAGCTCTGGAGTGTCTACTGCAGGTATACTTAACACTATGTTGTGTGTAGACGTGTACCTTGTGGGTATCTCTGACTCTGAGTGAGATATTGATCTGACAGCAGGACTGGTAAGTTCATTGTGATCAGGAATCTGTTCTTCCTGCTCTACTTCTACTGGTGTTACTTCCAATTCTTCCACTCTTGGGGCTTCTTGCTGTACGGCTTCAGGTATCATGATTTGGGGAAATGCAAGCATAGATGCAATAACTGCTCCATGGTAATTTGTCCAGGTCTTTGAGAAATCTCCTAAGACTGTAAGGAACACATCTTCTTCTTTAGGTTGAACAGTTGAGGGTACTGGGATTTCTGGCGTCTTCAGGGTTTCAGAACACAATTTTTGATGATCTATTGATACTGCTGATGTTGTCTTCCCTTCATCTTTACTGATCAAGCACACTTTAGTGTTGTCAAAACTTGATGGTAAGGCGGTGTATGGTGCTGATTCCCGTTGGTCATCCAATTGTGGGTGCGCCTTTTCCTTTTAAGGACTAGCTCACCTGGTTGTAAAGGAGTTGCAGGAGCATGTTGATTGTAAGCTCTTGTCTCTCTTTGGCTTGTTGGAGACTCCTTTCTACACACTCTTGTACTTGGCGATCCTTCTGTTGGCGAGTGGTATCCCATTTGGTTTCTGGTACTTCCGCATCTGGTTTCAGTATTCCCATGTCTAAGTCTATTGACAGCTTACCTGAGGTAGACTGGGGTGCAGGTAGAACTCACTAGGACATGGTTGTAGAACTCTACCTGATCTGGTAAATTCTCAGGCCATAAGTTCCTTTCTGCTACAGGCAAGGTTTTCAATAAGTTAATCACTATGTGGTTCATCTTCTCACAAGAACTTTCTCTGGGTAGCCATGAGGTCTACAGAAGTAAGTTTGGAATGCCTTAGCCGCTGTTCTGACTGTTAGATCCTTCACGGGCACCACCATAGTCAGGAAAAGTTGATATGTTCTCATGATTTTAAGATGCATGCACCCTCCCCCAGAGCAAGATGGTTCACTTGCAAAGGACTTGCATAGACTTGGCTTCACCCTCCTCCAATTGGAACCTATACGACGGGTCATAAATACCAAAGCAAAGCTGAGTGCATCTTCTCTTTCCCTCTTAAAAGTTCTCTGTCTTGAAAGATAGTTTTGTGAATGTCAAATTTAAGAAGACCCGTTCATATCACAAACACATAATTCATATTTTTAGATTATACACATTTTGCGCATTTAAGGATATGTCTTGGATGTCTATGTAACACTCAGGAACCTGGGAAATGAGTTCTGGTTTTCTGAACATCATAAATAGGTCATATTTGGTATCCATATTCTCAGAATTAAATGAAAGTAAACATGAGTTGTATATCATGGGTGTGGGCCCACCCCATCCCCAGATATGAAGAATGAAGATTTATTAAGTGCGGTGAAAGAGGAGGTCTCAGAGGACCATCCCACCGGGGAGTGGTAAATCTACGAGGGGGGGCCACAGGTTCTCTGCCATTATTAAAACCAGAGCAGCCATTTTTGAGGTGATTACACTCTGGGTCACGGACACAGCAAGACTATCATTGTGAGGAGGAATCATACCTTTCTGGGGAGCCGCCCCCCCCACAGATCTAAGTTTGTCACCGCATGGCTAGGTCTGGCAATTTCTTATTTTATTCCTTTTATTTTTCTAACTGTTTATTCATACATGTAAATTTTCTCTTATGTAATACCTTGTAAATTTTTTTGTATATAAACACTGCCAACTTTGGTAGTAAAATATTATAATTTACTAGTTTTGTTCTTCCTGTTCTATGAGCGAGCTCACCACGTCCTCACTGTTTGTTTTATGCTATCATATGGATTACCGATCCACCTTAAAGAGATCGGTGGTGACAGCATAACATTTTTGTTTTTATGTGATATTGTGGGTCTGAGGGTGACTGGATCGAGGTATATATATGTTCCTAGCAGGAACTGGTGGTATATATACATCCTGTCACATCACGTGTCGCAGTATACAACATAAATTAGAGCAGCTGGGCTCCTTTCTTATCCTCTGGCAATACCGGATGTGACCAGCAGGATAAGAGGGCGCCAGTGAGCTGCAGGTCCTGACTAAGTCTTCGTGACAACCACTAAATAGTGGTACACTATGGTTAAGGCATAGACATAGCCAGATCTACTTGGTGTTAACTTGACGTGATCTAGGGCTACCAGTTCTAGTGGTTGTTTTGTGACTATGGACTGGAGTGGAGCTCTCTGACTGCTGTCTGTCTTTGTCTTTTCTTCTTAGGTTGCATGGGCCAAAGTTTCTGCACCAACTCTCGATGGATTTTCTCATGCCAACCCAATAGAATCTTTCGCTCAGCAGAACTTCCAATTTCTTCCATCTAAAATGCCCTGCGTCGTCATGATAGGCTTCAGAAGACCATTTTGACATCTTTTTTTGGTACAATGACCAGCTCATGAGTTCTGGGGTTTGTATATGTTCTACACAATTTACCTTCATACCTTCACTTTCCACAGTTGTTGAGCTTCAGATGGGGCATTTTGACCAGGGTACGCACCCTCCTGCGTCAATAGCTCTTTGACTAACTTCACAGCTGGATCACTGTCATGGGTTTCAGCCCATCCGTGGTGAGGTAATGGGCTTAACGTTGCTTTCTGGTGTTTGTGGTACACACCCGTTATGTACTGTGCTGCTTTTGAGTGGTGAAAGACCGGTAGCTCTATTTCTTCCAGCTCCTCCAGTTCCTTTTCCACATCCTGCAGGTGTGGCATCCTGGATAAGGCATTTACATTGGCATTTTGGCAGCCGGCCCTCTACTAGCATTTTGGCAGCCGGCCCTGTACTTGATGGTGAAATTGTAGTTAGACACCCGAGCCATCTATCGCTGCTCCAACGCACCTAGTTTTGCTGAGTCGAGGTGGGTATCGGTGTAGATGGTAAATCTTGGAGCGGCCAGATATGTGAAACGCTCGGTTACAGCCCAGACTACTGCCAGTAGTCCTAACTTGAAGGAACTGTAATTCTCCAGGTTTCTTTAAGTAGGACGGAGCTTCCTGCTGGCGAAGGCTATTACTCTCTTTACCTTCTTGCACTTGAGACAGTACTGCCCCCAATCCCACATTGCTGGCATCTGTATACAGAATGAATGGCTGATGGTAGTCAGGGTAAGCCAGGATTTCATTCCTGTCAGGGCCCACTTCAACTTCTTGAAGGACTCTTCTGTTTCACTACTCCATTTGAAGGGAGGACTCCAGGCCTTAGACTTCTTGGACTGTCCTACCAGGAAATCTTGTAGGCGGGCTGCCATCTTTGTAAACGCTTTGATAAATCTTCTATAATAACCTACCAGTCCCAGGAACTGCCTCACCTCTTTCATGCTGGTGGGTCTTGGTCAATCCCTTATCACTGTGAGCTTCTCGGGATCCAGTGCTACACCTTCAGGGATTACTACAAGGCCGAGGTACTGTACCATTGGTTTCAGCAGGTGATGTCAAGCCCCAGGCTTTGGGGTACTCGGGTATCAGGCTTCAGGGGTAGTGTTGCTGTGTCACGGCGAGTGGTAGCCGCGCCTGATCTCGTGTCCTGGGCCTATCTTCAAAAAAGTGTTATATTTACAGGGGAAATATATACAGTTCTCGTGACACTACCTGTAGTTTCTGGTGATGGGTCACCAGCGCCGCCACAGTCCACTGGAGGTAGATGGTATCGCGGCTAGTTGGTAAAGTCCTCCACAGGTAGGGCTGGACCTACGGGGCAGTGTTCCTGGAAAGGGAACAAGTTCATGCAAAAGAAACACAAGCAGAAGCAAAGTCACTTGGTCCCGGGTACTTTACTGTTAGTTGTAGCAGCATCAATTACAGTTCACAGTTCAGCAAGATGTTGTAAATAACAGGTAGCTCCGTACTAGGTAGTGGTAGGCGAATGGAAAGTCTCTGTGTGGCTTAAGTAGGTGTCCTTTCTGTCGCTCTTCCAGGTTGGTGTGAAGCCTGGCTGATCTGAAATCCAGCCTGGCCTCCTGTACTCTCTCTCACCCTTTTCTTTGTTGTCGGGTAACCCTCTAATGGCCCGCCGCTGACTCTCTGCGCACGGTGCCTGGCCCCTGTGTTGACTTTGCGGGTGTCCAGGAAAACTTGAAGTCTTCCCGGTTTACCGGATTCTCTTACCGGGCTTGAAGCTTTCAGCAGACTTCGGGCTCTGCTGCTCTGGGATAATCCTATCATCGGCTTCTCGGCTCCCAGAGCTGCTCTTTCCCTGGAAGGTGCCTTCCTCCCACATTCTCTGCAGCTGCTGCTATCCCGAGCAGCCTCCTCCTCCTCCTGCTGCTCCACCTTGACTCCCTTCTTCTCTTCTCACTTCCTCCCACCCCCACACTGCTTGCCCTCAACTCCTCCCACCGGGGTTGGGTCTTCTAGTAAAGGAATTAACCCTTCAGTCCCCTGAGCTCAGGGTGAGTGTGGATGCGAGTATTAAAGCCACATGTCGAATTTTCCATTCACCTGCAATTACACCTCTTCTACGGGTGCAATACCCCTCTGTGACGCCTGCATTTGCGGGGCACCACAGTGACACTTGGATGGCTTTATCTTCATGCCATAGACGGACAAAGCTTCAAACACTTCTGCCAAGTGCTTCAGATGCTCTTCATACGTCTTGGAGTAGTCTGTGACGTCATCCAGGTACAATAAGACGGTCTCAAGGTTCTTGTGTCCTAGGCAGCTGTCCATCAGTCTCTGAAATGTACCGGGTGCGTTGCAGAGTCCTAACGGCATACAATTGAACTCGCAGAGGCCCATCGGCGTGGTGAAGGCTGTCTTCTCACAGTCGGCCTCTTCCACAGGAACTTGCCAATACCCACTAGTAAGATCTAAGGTGGAAAAGTAGTTAGCAGATTTTAATGCAGCTAATGATTCCTGTATTCTGGGCAATGGGTATGCGTCCTTATGTGTGATGCGATTAATCTGCCTATAATCTACGCACATTATTCTCATGGTCCTATCCTTTTTCTTGACTAAGACTAGAGTAGCCGCCCGGGGCTACAACTGTCTCTTATTACCCCTGCTTCCTTCATTTCTTTCAGCATATCCTTAGCACATTGGTAGTGAGCGGGTGGTACTGGTCTATACCTCTCTTTAATTGGTGGATGATCACTTGTGGGTATGTTGTGTTCTACCCCTTTTATTTGCCCAATGTCTAAAGGGTGTTTGCTAAAGACTTGTTCATACTCTCTCACTACCCGGTATACTCCATGCTTTTGATGGGAGGGTGTAGAACTGGTACCTACATGTAGCTTTTGGCACCAATCCTCCAGCTTTCCCTCTGAGCCATTGCACTCCGCCTGATTTGACGGGTTCAACTGTCTTCATGGCATTGTAATCAGCAGTATACTATTTAGTCATGGTAGCATACTTTGGCAAGATGACTTTCTCCTCTACCCAGTTTAGAAGGCGTACTGGTACTCTTCCCCCTGTGTTTTCTCAACTACTCCTCAGACCATCAGTACAGTGGTCCTACTGTCTGAGTACACGGGTTCTACCAGGGCCTGATAGTCTCGCCCTCTAATGCCTATTGCGGCTCTACACCAGACCAACATTTCAGTTTTGGGAGGTATTACAATGGGTATTGGATCACTTACCCTTACACTGCCGATCTCACCTCCAGACAACTTTACCTGCTGCCTCAACATCAGTGCTTTTAATTCCTTCCGCACGACTCGCTATTGTCCAGAATTGGCAGTCTCGGCAATCTGCTGTAAAACAACAATTATCTATGGAAGACAATTCTCTATCACATTAGTGCCTAACAGAATCATTGGATTGCATTCATGATGGTCAACATCAACAATTATTAATCCTTGGTCTTTAATTCTACTCTCCCAACTTTAATGGTCACCTCTTTGAACCCAACCTGTGGTACTGGTTTACCATTGCTAGCCAATATGTTAAAGTCATCATCTGGACCATGCAAAATGTTACACCTGCCCTGGGGACTCTCAGCCCTACCCGAGGAGGGCTTACTATCCACACTGCCCTAAGTCACCGTCCCCAGAAGGAATATGGCAGCGGTGGTCCCCACTGACCACATACCCCGGGTGGAGTTGACTGTAAATAACCCCTTCCTTTTTGGACTGAGCCCAGGCCACGGGAACGGGTCACGACTACCATGATATCCCAGAGAGACAGCACCAGCCCGGCCCCGATTTCCCCACGGCCTGGGGGGCGCCTCACTGCCACAGAGCAAAAGATACAATTACCCATGTGAAGTGTACCAGTCATGGGGCACATATTGGTCACATCACCACACCACTTATGCATTAGATCTACACAAACACCAAAGTTTGTTCTGATATGTTTCAGAGTGACCCAGGTTTTCCTTGGTAGATTGAATCCAGGTGGTGGAATTTGTAAGTGAGGAAACGTTTGAAGCTCACCGTCTACTGCACTGACCCAAGGGTGGTTGCAGTTTGGATGGGTGGTATCTTGATTTCAGTCACTGTATTTGAATATCTTGGATGTTTTGAAGTACTGGGAGATTTTCGATATCCACAACTTTGATGTATTCTTTAAGTAGAAGCTCTTGTCTTGTCCAGTTTGCAGGTGAGATGTGGCTCAGGGCAGGTCACCAGTGGATGGGCGGAGGTCTGATAGCGCTAGATATTATGCACATTGAGTTGTTCAGCTGAATGTCAATTACATTCATGTGGCATCCTCTCCCGTCGTGTATCGGCAAGCCTTGACTGTTCATATGTACTGTACATGTCCTTGTTACCCCCACTCCTTATGTAAAGCGCCATGGAACCAATGGCGCTATATAAATAAATAATAATAATAAATAATAATAACTATTAAACCACACTGGAGCACAATATTCTGCGGCAGAGTACACCAAGGCGAGGGTAGACGTTCTCAAGACAAGTGTTGAGGATCCGCAGAGTCTCTGAATAATATTGCGTGTTTTCAGTTTCTATGCTGGCTTATCCAAGTGAGATGTAAAGGTTACGTTTCTATCAAGGATTACACCTATATACTTAGGCTTGAATTTGTGTCTGACAGGTTGGCCTTCAAAATGTACTTTGAGTTTAGTTTTAGCACTTGTGTTATGTAGATGAAAGCAGCATACTTCCGTTTATGATGGATTGGGTTTTAGCCTCCATTGTCGGAAATAGTGTGCTCTGAAAGCAGGCGACCGTGGCGAGGCGACAAATCGCCGCCAAATTCCCCAATTACACGCCGAAATTGGGAGGGATTTTTACGGCGATTATATTGCCTTCAACATTCCTCGCCGCGGTTGCGGCAGTGTAAAGGTTCCCTTAGGTCTTCTGTTAGAACTTCCTCTGCTTGCTCCATTGTTTCGCTCACTGTAGCAAGTTCCCAGTCATCGGCGTATCCAAATTTCCGTGATACTGTGTCAGGAAGGTCAGCTAGGTACAAGGCAAACAGGAGAGATACCAGCACTGATCCCTGGGCCAGACTGTTGTTTAAGGTTTTCTTACAACTGGTTGGGGATGCAGGGCGACAGGCTCAAGTAATAGGTAGACTCACGTTTTTTGTAGTTTCTCAGTCCTTTACTGGAGCAGATGGTAAATGCTGTCCATGGAGTCTTAAGGTCAACTAGGGTTATTCTCACCCGAACGGGTGTTTGGCTCCCTTACTGCGCTTGTGATTTGGCTCCTGCTGCTGCTTAAACTTGGCTGCCGGCCCTGTCTCGTCCTGTGAGGTACTGGTATGACAGGCAACTTGAGTCCGTTACTTATATCCTGTTCCTGAGTGTCAGTGTTGCTGGTATCTATACGTTGCTGTGTCTCTGGTTAGTTTGGCTGGGAATCTAGAACCCCCACCGTCCGGTATTGACTGCCGGGATGTGTGACCATGCACAGTCTCGGACTCCGGTGTCCGTTCTATGCGCCTTTCCTCTGGATAGAGCACAGAGTTGCTCAGCCTCCCAGGTGTGTTCTTGCTTCTCCTTTCCTCAGACCCTAGCCTTAGGCCGGGTGTTAGTCGGTAGACCTTGAGATGAGCTTAGCACAGCTCTTTTACACTCAGGTCTTCTTCACAGTCCTCCCAGGAACTGCACTCTTCACAGCCCTCTCTGGAGCTGAACTAACTTCCTCCTTCCCAGACCAGAATATATAGGGAGATCACCCTGAACCCGAGCTTGGTCTCCCCCATCTGGACTGGAGGTGTTGGTGCAATGTGTGTGTTGCCTGGTGAGAATACCCTTTGTTGCTCTCTGGTGACACCACTACCCGGGAGCAGTGATGACACTGTGGCACTTTGATCCAGGGGTGCCACATTCCCCCTTAGCGAAAGACAGTACTCCAAGACTGTGGCAACTTTTTAACAAGTAAACACATTAAATTGTACAGAGTCTTAAAAGTAAAAAGTAAAAAAACCAAGCCGCGGGGTACTCGGGCCGGGCCGGTGCTGTCTCTCTGGGATATCATTGTAGTCGAGACCCGGTCCTGTGGCCTGGGCTCAGTCCAAAAAGGAAGGAGTTATTTACAGGGGATTTTGTTGTGACGCCACCCGGCGTATGTGGTCAGTGGGGACCACCGCTGCCGTATTCCTGCTGGGGATGGTGACTTAGGGCAGCGTGGATGGTAAGCCCTCCTCAGGTAGGGCTGAGTGTCCCCGGGGCAGGTGTAAAAAGTGTATGTGTGGGATGCAGGGCGACGGGAAAAAGTAATAGGCAAACTCACTGTTCTTGAACTTTCTCAGTTCTGTACTGGAGCAGATGGTAAAAGCTGTCCATGGAGTCTTGAGAGCAACTTAGGGTTATTCTCACCCGACCGGGTCTTTGGCTCCCTTACTGCACTTGTGATTTGGCTCCTGCTGCTGCTTAAGCTTGGCTGCCAGCCCTGTCTCATCCTGTGAGGTACCGGTATGACAGGCAACTTGAGTCCTTTACTTATATCCTGTTCCTGAGTGTCAGTGTTGCTGGAATCTATACGTTGCTGTGTCTCTGGTTAGTGTGGCTGGGAATCTAGAACCCCCACCGTCCAGTATTGACTGCTGGGATGTGTGACCCTGCACAGTCTCGGATTCCGGTGTCCACTCTATGTGCCTTTCCTATGGATAGAGCACGGAGTTGCTCAGCCTCCCAGGTGTTTTCATGCTTCTACTTTCCTCAGACCCTAGCCTTAGGCCTGGTGTTAGTCAGTAGACCTTGAGACGAGCTTAGCACAGCTCCTTTACACTCAGGTCCTCTTCACAGTCCTCCCAGAAACTGCACTCTTCACAGTCCTCTGTGGAGCTGAACGAACTTCCTCCTTCCCAGACCAGAATATATAGGGGAGCTCACTCTGAACCCGGGCTTGGTCTCCCCCTTCTGGCCTGGAGGTGTTGGTGTTGTGTGTGTTTGTTGCCTGATGAGTATACCCTTTGTTGCTCTCTGGTGACACCACTACCCGGGGCATTGATGACACTGTGGCACTTTGACCCAGGGGTGCCACAGCATGCACACACAGGGTTAACGACAGCTAGGTCTGAGTGCTGATTTTTCACTGCCTTCCATCTGTGGGTGTGTGAGGCAGCACATGAGCTTCCTGGGGCTGTAGAGCAGGAGAGAGAGTGAAGAGTTAGAGCAGTAGGTGCTGTGTGTATTTTCTGTGTGAACAGGCTGTGTGGAGTTTTAACACAGCCTGGGATTTGGCTGTGTGCAGTTAACACAGGCTGACAGCGTGCACTTGGCCTTCCCAAGGGCCCTGGCTAAAGAGAGAGCCTGACAGCCCTACTGGACTGTGGGAATACCTATTATACCGGTTGTGTTCTAGAGCTGCAAAAGGTCTGTACTAACCCGGACTTGTAAATAAATCGTGTGTTGCATGAACAAGAGCCTGAGTCTCTGCCTTCTGTCTTGCCGATCCTACCTTACAGTGGGAAAATCTGACTCTCTTGCCTGTGACTGTGGATCTGAGCGTCAAACAATCCAGCACATTGTTGAGGAGAGTCCCCTCAGATTTTTCAGTAGTTACAAGAGTGATTTATATACTCTGTCTTCATCCCAACTCTAACCCATCTCTTCAACTTATCACTCACTACTGGCACCTTCCCCTTATCCTTCAAACATGCCTTGATCACACCCATCCTCAAAAAACCCTCCCTTGATCCAACATCTGTTTCTAACTATCGCCCCATATCTCTTCTCCCCAAAACTGCTTGAACAACATGTCCTTTCAGAACTGTCCTCTCACTTCTCCTCCTCCTCCCTCTTTGACCACCTACAATCAGGTTTTCGACCTCATCACTCCTCCGAAACAGCCCTAACCAAAGTCACCAACGACCTACTGACCGCCAAGTGCAAGCGACACTACTCTGTTCTCCTCCTCCTGGACCTATCTGCCGCCTTCAACACTGTTGACCACTCCCTTCTACTTCATATCCTGGAATCTCTTGGCATCACTGACCTGTCCTTCTTCTGGATCTCCTCTTGCCTAACGGATCGGATTTTCAGTGTCACCCACTCCCACACCTCCTCTTCGCCCTACCCCCTATCTGTAGGTGTCCCCCAAGGCTCGGTTCTGGGACCACTACTCTTCTCCATCTACACTCTCGGCCTAGGGCAACTCATTGAGTCCTATGGCCTTCAGTACCATCTCTACGCCAACACCCAGATTTACCTGTCTGGCCCTGACATCGCCTCTCTATGATCCAAAATTCCACCATGCCTGCCCGCCATCTCATCCTTCTTCTCTGCTCGCTTCCTTAAACTGAACAGGGACAAAACTGAGTTCATCGTCTTTCCCCCCCCTCCCCCAAGTCACTTTCCCCCACTACCCGACCTATCCATCCTTCTCAATGACTGCTCACTCTCCCCAGTTCCCCACGCCTAGTGCCTCGGGGTTATGCTTGACTCTTCCCTCTCCTTCAAGGCCAACATCCAGGCCCTCGCCACCTCTTGCCGACTCCAGCTCAAAAACATTTCCCAGATTCGTACTTTCCTTGACCACGACACCGCTAAAACACTCATTCATGCTCTCATCATCTCCCGCCTTGACTACTGCAACCTACTGCTTACCGACCTCCCCGCTACCTCCCTTGCACCTCTCCAATCTATCCTGAACTCCGCTGCCCGCCTAATCCATCTGTCTCCCCGCTACTCCCCTGTCTCCCCCCTCTGCCAAGCCCTTCACTGGCTCCCCACTTCTCAGAGATCCCGCTTCAAAACACTAAGCATGACACACAAAGCCATCCACAACCTGTCACCTCCATCCCTCTATACATCTCTGACATGGTCTCCTGATACCTACCCTCACTCACCCTGCTATCCTTAAAAGATCACCTCCACTTCCCTCTCATCTCCTCTTCCCACAACCACATACAGGATTTCTCCCGTGCTTCCCCTATACTCTGGAATTTGCTGTCCCAACACATCAGACACTCCCCTACCCTGGGAACCTTCAAAAGAAACCTGAAGACCCACCTCTTCTGTTAAGCCTATAACCTGCAATGAGACCCGGCCCACCGCACAGTCTCACTATCGGCACTACCCCATCCTACTGTATCCCCGCCTGCGCCCCATAGACTGTGAGCCCTCGCGGACAGGGTCCTCTCCCCTCCTGTACCTGTACGATTTGATTGTCCACATATATTGTACTTGTCCTTGTCTAACCTTTCCATATGTAAAGTGCTATGGAATCTAATGGCGCTATATCAATAATAATAATAATACACTGGACATAACAATGCATACATAGAAAACCTCTATATCCAACTCTGATTTCTGTTCCTTTCTTCCTTTCTATCTATCACTGTTTATTGTTTGTTATTCATTCTTATAGGATGTTAAAATATATGTTCGTACGATTAAATGAATTCCATCTCTTTTTCCTCTGGCAGCTCTTTGTCACAGTGAGGCCGTAGCTGTATTTGTAGGATCTTCAGCAGTATTGTGCTGGCATGAGGTATGAGTGTAATAGTCCGATATTTTCCACAGTCGGTAGTGTGCAGACACGGGGGTCAGTGGGGGCTCTCCTCTGTGGAGACACGGGGTCAGTGGGGCTCTCCTCTGTGGAGACACGGGGGTCAGTGGGTGATCTCCTCTGTGGACACACGGGGGTCAGTGGGGGCTCTCCTCTGTGTAGACACGGGGGTCAGTGGGTGCTCTCCTCTGTGGAGACACGGGGGTCAGTGGGTGTTCTCCTCTGTGGAGACACGGGGGTCAGTGGGTGCTCTCCTCTGTGGAGACACAGGGGTCAGTGGGTGGTTCTCCTCTGTGGAGACACGGGGGTCAGTGGGGGCTCTCCTCTGTGGAGACACGGGGGTCAGTGGGTGCTCTCCTTTGTGGAGACACGGGGGTCAGTGGGTCTCCCTTGTGGAGACACGGGGGTCAGTGGGTGCTCTCCTCTGTGGAGACACGGGGGTCAGTGGGGGCTCTCCTTGTGGAGACCCCCCCCCCCCCCCCCCCCCCCCCCCCCCCCCCCCCCCCCCCCCCCCCCCCCCCCCCCCCCCCCCCCCCGGGGGGGGGGGGGGGGGGGGGGGGGGGGGGGGGGGGGGGGGGGGGGGGGGGGGGGGGGGGGGGGGGGGGGGGGGGGGGGGGGGGGGGGGGGGGGGGGGGGGGGGGGGGGGGGGGGGGGGGGGGGGGGGGGGGGGGGGGGGGGGGGTCTCCTCTGTGGAGACACGGGGGTCAGTGGGTGCTCTCCTCTGTGGAGACACGGGGGTCAGTGGGTGCTCTCCTCTGTGGAGACACGGGGGTCAGTGGGTGCTCTCCTCTGTGGAGGGCACGGGGGTCTGTGGGTGCTCTCCTCTGTGGAGACACGGGAGGTCGGTGGGTGCTCTCTTCTGTATAGACAAGGGGTCAGTGGGTGCTCTCCTCTGTGGAGACACGGGGGTCAGTGGGGCTCTCCTCTGTAAAGACACGGGGGTGAGTGGGTGCCCCTCTGTGGAGACACGGGGGTCAGTGGGTGTTCTCCTCTGTGGAGACACGGGGGTCAGTGAGTGTTCTCCTCTGTATTGGGCAAGGGGGTCAGTGGGTGCTCTCCTCTGTGGAGACACGGGGGTCAGTGGTGTGCTCTCCTCTGTGGAGACACGGGGGGGAGTGGGTGCGTCTCCTTGTGGAGACACGGGGGTCATGTGGTGCTCTCCTCTGTGGAGAACGGGGGTCAGTGAGTGTTCTCCTCTGTATAGACAAGGGGGTCAGTGGGTGCTCTCCTCTGTGGAGACACGGGGGTCAGTGGGTGCTCTCCCCCCCCCCCCCCCCCCCCCCCCCCCCCCCCCCCCCCCCCCCCCCCCCCCCCCCCCCCCCCCCCCCCCCCCCCCCCCCCCCCCCCCCCCCCCCCCCCCCCCCCCCCCCCCCCCGTGCTCTCCTCTGTGGAGACACGGGGGTCAGTGGGTGCTCTCCTCTGTGGAGACACGGGGGTCAGTGGGTGCTCTCCTCTGTGGAGACAGGGGGTCAGTGGGTGCTCTCCTCTGTGGAGACACGGGGGTCAGTGGGTGCTCTCCTCTGTGGAGACACGGGGGTCAGTGGGTGCTTCCTCTGTGGATACACGGGGTCAGTGGGTGCTCTCCTCTGTGCAGACACGGGGGTCAGTGGGTGCTCTCCTCTGTGGAGACACGGGGGTCAGTGGGTGCTCCCCTCTGTGGAGACACGGGGGTCAGTGGGTGCTCTCCTCTGTGGAGACACGGGGGTCACAGTGGGTGCTCTCCTCTGTGGAGACCACGGGGGTCAGTGGGGCTCTCCTCTGTGGAGACACGGGGGTCAGTGGGAGCTCTCCTCTGTGGAGACACGGGGGGTCAGTGGGTGCTCTCCTCTGTGGAGACACGGGGGTCAGTGGGTGCTCTCCTCTGTGGAGACACGGGGGTCAGTGGGTGCTCTCCTCTGTGGAGACACGGGGGTCAGTGGTGCTCTCTCTGTGGAGACACGGGGGTCAGTGGGGGCTCTCCTCTGTGGAGACACGGGGGGGTCAGTGGGTGCTCTCCTCTGTGGAGACACGGGGGTCAGTGGATGCTCTCCTCTGTGGAGACACGGGGGTCAGTGGGTGCTCTCCTCTGTGGAGACACGGGGGTCAGTGGGAGATCTCCTCTGTGGAGACACGGGGGTCAGTGGGTGCTCTCCTCTGTGGAGACACGGGGGGTCAGTGGGCGCTCTCCTCTGTGGAGACACGGGGGTCAGTGGGTGCTCTCCTCTGTGGAGACACGGGGGTCAGTGGGGGCTCTCCTCTGTGGAGACACGGGGTCTGGGTGTTCCTCTGTGGACACGTGGGTCAGGGTCTCCTCTGTGGAGACGGGGTCGTGGGCTCCCTCGTGGAGACAGGGTAGTGGTCTCCTCTGTGGAGACACGGGGGGTCAGTGGGTGCTCTCCTCTGTGGAGACACGGGGGTCAGTGGGGCTCTCCTCTGTGGAGACACAGGGCGTGGCGTCAGTGGGGCTCTCCTCTGTGGAGACACGGGTCAGGGGGTTCCCTGGAGATGGGTCGTGGGGGCTCTCCTCTGTGGAGACACGGGGTCAGTGGGGCTCTATCTGTGAGACACGGGGTAGGGGGCTCTCCTCTGTGGAGACAGGGGGGTCAGTGGGGGCTCTCCTCTGTGGACTGGACACAGGGGGTCAGTGGGTGCTCTCCCTGTGGAGACACGGGGTCAGTGGGGGCTCTCCTCTGTGGAGACACGGGGGGTCAGTGGGAGCTCTCCTCTGTGGAGACACGGGAGTGGGCCTTGGGGGTCAGGGTGTGGGGGCTCTCCTCTGTGGAGACACGGGGGTCTGTGGGGGCTCTCTCTGTGGAGACACGGGTCAGGGGGTTCTGGAGTGGGGGCTTCTCCTCTGTGGAACGGTCATGGGGCGTCACGTGGAGGGGCGTGTGCTCTCTCTCTGTGGAGACAACGGGGGTCAGTGGGGGCTCTCCTCTGTGGAGACACGGGGGTCAGCGGGGGTGCTCTCCTCTGTGGGACACGGGGGTCAGTGGGTGCTCTCCTCTGTGGAGACACGGGGGTCAGTGGGTGCTCTCCTCTGTGGAGACACGGGGGTCAGTGGGTGCATCTCCTCTGTGGAGACACGGGGGTCAGTGGGGGCTCTCTCTGTGTGAGAACACGGGGGTCAGTGGGTGCTCTCCTCTGTGGAGACACGGGGGTCAGTGGGTGCTCTCCTCTGTGGAGACAGGGGGTCAGTGGGGCTCTCCTCTGTGAGACACGGGGGTCAGGGGTGCTCTCCTCTGTGGAGACACGGGGGTCAGGGGGGCTCTCCTCTGTGGAGACACGGGGGTCAGTGGGGTGCTCTCCTCTGTGGAGACACGGGGGTCAGTGGGTGCTCTCCTCTGTGGAGACACGGGGGTCAGTGGGGGCTCTCCTCTGTGGAGACACGGGGGTCAGTGGGTGCTCTCCTCTGTGGAGACACGGGGGTCAGTGGGTGCTCTCCTCTGTGGAGACACGGGGGTCAGTGGGGGCTCCTCCTCTGTGGAGACACGGGGGTCAGTGGGTGCTCTCCTCTGTGGAGACACGGGGGTCAGTGTGGCTTCTCCTCTGTGGAAGACACGGGGGTCAGTGGGTGCTCTCCTCTGTGGAGACACGGGGGTCAGTGGGGGCCCTCCTCTGTGGAGACACGGGGGTCAGTGGGTGCTCTCCTCTGTGGAGACACGGGGGTCAGTGTGTGCTCTCCTCTGTGGAGAACACGGGGGTCAGTGGGTGCTCTCCTCTGTGGAGACACGGGGGTCAGTGGGTGCCCTCCTCTGTGGAGACACGGGGGTCAGTGGGTGCTCTCCTCTGTGGAGACACAGGGGTCAGTGGGTGCTCTCCTCTGTGGAGACACGGGGGTCAGTGGGTGCTCTCCTCTGTGGAGACACGGGGGTCAGTGGGGGCTCTCCTCTGTGGAGACACGGGGGTCAGTGGGTGCTCTCCTCTGTGGAGACACGGGGGTCAGTGGGGCTCTCCTCTGTGGAGACACGGGGTCAGTGGGTGCTCTCCTCTGTGGAGACACGGGGTCAGTGGGTGCTCTCCTCTGTGGAGACACGGGGGTCAGTGGGGCTCTCCTCTGTGGAGACACGGGGGTCAGTGGGGGCTCTCCTCTGTGGAGACACGGGGGGTCAGTGGGTGCTCTCCTCTGTAGACAAGGGGGTCAGTGGGTGCTCTCCTCTGTGGAGACACGGGGGTCAGTGGGTGCTCTCTCTGTGGAGACACGGGGGTCAGTGGCGTGCTCTCCTCTGTGGAGACACGGGGGTCAGTGGGTGCTCTCCTCTGTGGAGACACGGGGGTCAGTGGGTGCTCTCCTCTGTGGAGACACGGGGGTCAGTGGTGCTCTCCTCTGTGGAGACACGGGGGTCAGTGGGGGCTCTCCTCTGTGGAGACACGGGGGTCAGTGGGTGCCTCCTCTGTGGACGTACTCGGACACGGGGGTCAGTGGGTGCTCTCCTCTGTGGAGACACGGGGGTCAGTGGGTGCTCTCCTCTGTGGAGAACGGGGTCAGTGGGGTGCTCTCCTCTGTGGAGACACGGGGGTCAGTGGGTGCTCTCCTCTGTGGAGACACGGGGGTCAGTGGGTGCTCTCCTCTGTGGAGACACGGGGGTCAGTGGGTGCTCTCCTCTGTGGAGACACGGGGGTCAGTGGGTGCTCTCCTCTGTGGAGACACGGGGGTCAGTGGGTGCTCTCCTCTGTGGAGACAGGGGGTCAGTGGGTGCTCTCCTCTGTGGAGACACGGGGGTCAGTGGGTGCTCTCCTCTGTGGAGACACGGGGGTCAGTGGGTGCTCTCCTCTGTGGAGACACGGGGGTCAGTGGGTGCTCTCCTCTGTGGAGACACGGGGGTCAGTGGGTGCTCTCCTCTGTAGACAGGGGGTCAGTGGGTGCTCTCCTCTGTGGAGACACGGGGGTCAGTGGGGGCTCTCCTCTGTGAACACGGGGGTCAGTGGGGGCTCTCTCTGTGGAGACACGGGGGTCAGTGGGGGCTCTCTCTGTGGAGACACGGGGTCAGTGGTGTCTCCTCTGTGGAGAACGGGTCAGGGGCTCTCCTTGTGGAGACACGGGGGTCAGTGGGTGCTCTCCTCTGTGGAGACACGGGGGTCAGTGGTGCTCTCCTCTGTAAGACACGGGGGTCAGTGGGTGCTCTCCTCTGTGGAGACACGGGGGTCAGTGGGTGTCTCCTCTGTGGAGACAGGGGGTCAGTGGGTTGCTCTCCTCTGTGGAGACACGGGGGTCAGTGGGTGCTCTCCTCTGTGGAGACACGGGGGTCAGTGGTGTCTTTCCTCTGTGGAGACACGGGGGTCAGTGGGTGCTCTCCTCTGTGGAGACACGGGGGTCAGTGGGTGCTCTCCTCTGTGGAGACACGGGGGTCAGTGGGTGCTCTCCTCTGTGGAGACACGGGGGTCAGTGGGGGCTCTCCTCTGTGGAGACACGGGGGTCAGTGGGTGCTCTCCTCTGTGGAGACACGGGGGTCAGTGGGTGCTCCTTTCTGTGGAGACACGGGAGTCAGTGGGGGCTCTCCTCTGTGGAGACACGGGGGTCAGCAGAGTACAAACTATATGTGGCGCCCCGCAACGAGTGCGTCACAAGGGAGTATTGCAGCCGCAATATTCTCTAGACAAAGCAGTGAAATAGTTAACTCAGAGATCCAACCCAACATACAACACCTAGAACAGGGGACCAATCATAGGTCCTGGTGGGTGGAGTGTTAGGGTAGTGAAGAGAACACAATAATCTAGACAGTCAGAACTGAACAGAGTCTGGGATCTAGAGCCTAGAACACAGAACTTGGAGTGGAGCGGGGGCTCCGCACCCCGTGCGGGCCCCTGGGCCGTCACCGGTCGGGTGTCAGCACTCGAGGCCTTAACTACCGGGAATGGGCATAGCTACACGGGTTCCCAAAAGACTCCCGTGCCCACCACTCACAGCCGGTTCACTGGTACCGAAGCTGGCAGCAGTTCACCTCTGCCACGCGAACCAGCACCGTGGAGGAGCAGCTTTATAGGAGCACCCCACCACCAGCCAGTTTCCAGTCGTCTAACCAGCGGTGTACCCACTGAGGGACCCAAGGCTCCCCAAAGAATCCAGAACGTACATCATGGATAGGGCATTGAAGCAGCCTCCCCGTACCCGACCTGGTATTCCTGGGCGACGCTGGCAAGAGAAACTAAGGAGGTAGAGAGGAGGTACACTACGGATCTCTGAGGAGCACTATCACTGCTGAGTCCACCCGGTCTTCTACTCAACCACTGTAAGCCATGTACTGCCTGTTGGTTACAGTAAAGAACCGTTGCAGAGACTATCTGTGTCCGTGTCTCCTTATGAACTGTCCGTCATGAACTTAAGGTAACCGCAGCTGCCGCACAACATCTTGAGCAGCTCCAGCCCCCGGGGATCACCGCTCAGCCTGTGGGGAGCGTAACATCTTGCTGCTGTCCATCACCCCGGGAGGTTCCGCAGCGTCGGTAGCCCTTACCGAATCTACTCATAGGTGGCGTCACGAAGAAAACAAATTAAAACCCCTTTTTAATCTGTTCCCGTAAGACGACCTCAATTTTGATCTGCACTACACCGGGCCCCACTACCGGCAGGCGCGGTCCACCCGTGACAAGGAAGGAGAAGAATCGCCTGTCTAAACCGGGAGTAACCCTGGCCCCTGGTGTGCGTCAGAAAATGGCGTCACGAACAGGATACGAGCAGGCCCGTTACCAACGGGTATGTTGTGCTTAAACTGGACTTTATTGTCTACAATTGGACTTTGTTCGTCCCTAAAAGAACTTTCCCGCCTTTACACCATTGGGTCAAGATGGCGCCCAAGATGGCGTTCCCGCCACAAGAAGCCGCCACGTGAAGCCCAGGAGTGAGTCAACCCCCCCCCTCACTGTGGGAGGGCTAAAGACGAAAGGCGCCAAACTCTTTGTCCGCCCTGATTGCTCGAATCAACCATGGGGGCGGACCCCAAAGACTTTTCCCACGATTGGACTACAAAAGCCCAGAGGAGATGGGAGTGTCATACCTAGACACACCGACAGAGAGAGAAGACATCTTCACCAGCTCAACCAGAACGTCCTACCGGTTGATCGGGTGTGGTTTCCCTCCAAAGAAGAATGGCCAGCATGAGACTCCAAGACCTGATGCGGGAGGTCGAGGCGGAGGCCAGAGCAGCCATAAGCCAACCGGGTCCGGATCCTGCCCTTACCATAGACGGCAGCCCCGACTTCTGGCTAGAGGCTCTACAAGACCTCCGGGTGCGGTTACTAGAGACAGTGGAATGGACGATTCGCAGCTGGAGCGCGACCCTAGGCAGACGACTACACCATGCGATGCAGCAGAGCCGACCGGGTGCAGCTTCTCCAAGCCCAGACGACGTCACCAGCTTCTCGACCGCCTCACCCTCGCCTACCACCTGTCCTGCTCCGTCACCTGAGCCAATAGACTGTGTCATTCCGGTGGAGGCCGCAACTCGACCCGTTCCAGCGACCAACATCGCAACCGATTCCGTTCTTGAGCCGGAGCTCATAACACGCTCCATGGAAGAACTCGATCTCTACCAGGTTCCACCTGCGGAACCCGCGACTAGTTTCCACACTACCGAGACTGTCGCTTGTTTCTCCCTAGAACCGGAGGCCTCCTCTGCAACCACAGAGGCCTACCTGGTAACCGGGATTGAAACACCTTTACCTGCGGAAACAGATGAAGAGGCAGGCAGCCTGGAAGCCCTACAGGACGTCCCTACGGAAGGATCCGCAGCACCACCGCCCTGTTGTACAACGGAACAAGCTTTAACGTCTTTCATCAACAAGCAGCCTGATGTGATCATCGAGGAAGAGGTCGGAGAGGATGACGACGAGACCCACAGCACCGCTGAGGATTTCGACACCGGGTTCGCTTGGGGAGACAACAAAGAACTTCCTTCCGGGCACACAGCTCGGGTACACTGGTCGGGTGAACTGCCGACACCTTCCCCTGTGCCGTTCCACCGGGTTCCGATACAGACAGCCCGCCAAGTTCAAGCTTCCCGCCAAACCACCAGCTCCATTACTCATCTTTACACCCCGAGCCGTAACGACGGAGATGTACGCCAGAGACGACGAGAGGAGTGGCAAGCCAGAGAACGCGCCAACATGGAGGCCCGTGCCGAGGCTCGCCGCCAGCCGCCGCTGCCTGATGAACTCCGCCGTGAAGGTAGAATTTCCACCTTTAACTTACATACCGGGTGGGGGTTCGCTTGGGAGGTGGGTTTGAATGAGGAGGTGTTTGTGGGGCGCCGGGACGTTGAGTCAAACTTGCCAAGAGGACATCCCGATCGCGACCTATACCGGGGCGATATTATCACCTATGAGCGCTATGCTTGTGCAGATGGGTGGTTTGCTATCCGGGTACGCCATCACCCTCAGAGCCAGTGACTTTAAAAACTTGAACTTTCATCAATGACTCTGTTTACCGTTAGTCACTGACTGTGTGATCTCGCGGCTACAGCCTGGACTCTAGTTAAAGTACAGTCGACCGCCCGCCGGGTCCGCACAAAGTGATTACCTGTTTCTTTGCTTATAACATCAAAGCATTTCTTTACCTGTTTTTCTACTTTAATAAAAGTGTGTCATATATGTATAAAAATGCAAAAACCTCTGTAATGTGAGTAGTTTGACGCTTGGGGACAAGCTGATTTAACCAAGGGGGAGTGTGGCGCCCCGCAACGAGTGCGTCACAAGGGAGTATTGCAGCCGCAATATTCTCTAGACAAAGCAGTGAAATAGTTAACTCAGAGATCCAACCCAACATACAACACCTAGAACAGGGGACCAATCATAGGTCCTGGTGGGTGGAGTGTTAGGGTAGTGAAGAGAACACAATAATCTAGACAGTCAGAACTGAACAGAGTCTGGGATCTAGAGCCTAGAACACAGAACTTGGAGTGGAGCGGGGGCTCCGCACCCCGTGCGGGCCCCTGGGCCGTCACCGGTCGGGTGTCAGCACTCGAGGCCTTAACTACCGGGAATGGGCATAGCTACACGGGTTCCCAAAAGACTCCCATGCCCACCACTCACAGCCGGTTCACTGGTACCGAAGCTGGCAGCAGTTCACCTCTGCCACGCGAACCAGCACCGTGGAGGAGCAGCTTTATAGGAGCACCCCACCACCAGCCAGTTTCCAGTCGTCTAACCAGCGGTGTACCCACTGAGGGACCCAAGGCTCCCCAAAGAATCCAGAACGTACATCATGGATAGGGCATTGAAGCAGCCTCCCCGTACCCGACCTGGTATTCCTGGGCGACGCTGGCAAGAGAAACTAAGGAGGTAGAGAGGAGGTACACTACGGATCTCTGAGGAGCACTATCACTGCTGAGTCCACCCGGTCTTCTACTCAACCACTGTAAGCCATGTACTGCCTGTTGGTTACAGTAAAGAACCGTTGCAGAGACTATCTGTGTCCGTGTCTCCTTATGAACTGTCCGTCATGAACTTAAGGTAACCGCAGCTGCCGCACAACATCTTGAGCAGCTCCAGCCCCGGGGATCACCGCTCAGCCTGTGGGGAGCGTAACATCTTGCTGCTGTCCATCACCCCGGGAGGTTCCGCAGCGTCGGTAGCCCTTACCGAATCTACTCATAGGTGGCGTCACGAAGAAAACAAATTAAAACCCCTTTTTAATCTGTTCCCGTAAGACGACCTCAATTTTGATCTGCACTACACCGGGCCCCACTACCGGCAGGCGCGGTCCACCCGTGACAAGGAAGGAGAAGAATCGCCTGTCTAAACCGGGAGTAACCCTGGCCCCTGGTGTGCGTCATATACATAACAAGTCATTGTAAGCACAAGTTCAGTTAACATGCCTGGTAGAAATGTACCCAATAATCCCTATAGACCATGCATAAGCACTGTGGTGTAAGAGTGCTAAACATACCCAGAAAGGTGGATGGAACAAAAATTGTGCACATCCTAAAAAATCATAGAACCAAAACTTGTATTTAGAAAATTACAGATCATATAAAAAGAGGAAAAATGTCCTAACGCAAGAAATACGTTCATATTATTATTAATAGACAAACATGTAGACAAAGAACAAAACAAACTACATAAAAACCTATATAAATGTGTAGCCAGTAGGTGGTGTGTGGTATTACCTGCAGATACAGACACAAGTTTGCTGTATATAAGTAAAGTGCTTAGTGCTGAATCCACGATACAAGTGCTTCCCTATAAAAATACAGGTAGAACAGCATACTTGAATAAGACTGAAAAGGACCTCACTAAATAAAGCAGTAAACAAAATAATATAACAAACCAGTCAATTCATTACCTGGAAATACACAGACAGTCAGGAAAATGCCCCTTTATGCACGTTTCGGCCACAAGCCTTCTTCCGGGGGTTGTCCCAACCTGGGTATCGTCCATAAATAGTCTCTGATATTCCAGCCTAATCCTAGAATCCTAGGAAGAACTCCTGCAGAATATAATCTAGTTTTAGTGCTCCTCCAATCAGGCCAGGAACTCCTAGATTTAGGCCATACAGAGTATGAAACACGATGTTATCCTGGGAGCCAGGACTGAGATTCCTAGGCTGAGGTTATGGTCTTCCAACTAGGACCGTAGCCTCTAGATTGAAGCCATGAAGCATGTATATCCCCTGGAGACTTGGTTACTAAAGCAAGTCCTTTTATATAGCCTTAGCACTCATCTCAATGTATTAAGGCTGATCTCTTATTGGCTGGGTTTTAAGGCACATACATAATTTCCCTTTAAGTAATATAGACACAGGGAGTGAGGTGACTTACATTAAATTAGCAATACACAAACTCAGGACAAAGGAAGGCTCTGAATCTTCTGGAAAGAAACAATGCCTTAGCAAGCATTGAGATAACCAACAAAAGACCAATACGTCTGGACAAATTAACAACATTAACCCCGACATGCATTGAGAAAAGGTGAGTCGTCACAAGTAGCATCTCCCTTCTTTGGAATAGGAATAAACACTGACCTTGATTGGTGGAGCACGGCTGGAATCCAATGGCCGGGAAAACACAAGAAGGGAATGGGAAGTAATAGTAGAAGTCCTTGGAAGTAGCTGGAAGAGATGTAGCGACAGTCCAGAGAGGAATGGGAACTGCCTAGGTAAGAGAGTC
This sequence comes from Allobates femoralis, assembly GCA_033576535.1. Lineage (NCBI taxonomy): Eukaryota > Metazoa > Chordata > Amphibia > Anura > Aromobatidae > Allobates > Allobates femoralis. Next base: position 7,711,083 of record JARQOC010000005.1, read on the forward strand.
CTCAGAGCTGTAGACTGTAACTAGACTAATAGCTGGACAGTAACAATGAACTCTCGAGTTGTAGAATTCGCCCCTGAGAATGAACGTGTCCTTTCATTGTGTGAATATGATGAATGACGATGTCACCTGTTTGTTTGTTTTTTTGTATTGGCAGCTCTACAGAGAGTCGACCTTCATGTCAGCTATGGCCCTGGACCTCTGCTGGCCACAGATACTGAGAATGACTATCTAGTACAATGGCGGGCGCACGGGAGGCCACTTAGCATGAGGCAGCGCACACGTGTCCAGGAGCTACGATACATTGCCAACGAGCTGGATAGCATAGGAGGTGGAGACGATGGATTGGTGATTGTCATAAACTGCATGGCCCATTTTGTACCATTCCCAGTGAGATTTTATCTGCAGAGAGTAAGTAATATCCGTAACGCTGTTGTCCGGTTATTAAAGCGAAGCCCCCAGACCAAGGTCATCATCAAGTCAGGGAACACCGGCTACATGTATGAACACGGCAGTGATTGGTTGTCCTTACAGCTGGACACCCTGATGAAAGGAGTCTTCTCGGGACTCCCGGTTACAATGATCAATGCCTGGCAGATGACCTCCTGCCACTACCTGCCTAAAGTCATCCATCCCCAGGAGATTATTATCAAGAACATGGTGGACTTAATGCTCTCCTACATCTGTCCGGCATGACAGGTATCATCTGCATTGTTAGGACATGAGACGTAATCTGCCTGAAGGACGCCACACAGCCATGTAATACTTGAGTTGTATTGCAGGCAGGGAACACAGAAGCAGATTATACAGCTACATAGAAATATACTGCTATGTACAGATGTATCTCTATGTACCTGTATTCTAGAGGTAAAGAAATAATCAGTTTGTTATGTTTCTATAAATTTACTTAAAAAAACTAAAAAAATTGCAAAAATGTCAATTTCTTTTTTGTGAGCATCCCTGTGACTTCAACTGACGACCTCTACAGGTGCAGGCAGGAGCTAAACATTTGAGCCATTGGTGATGTCATAGTACAGATTTTGTGTACTTGAATCTGCATTGCAGCCTCTAAGGGTACCGTTACACATCACAACATTGCATGCTATTTCACTGGCAACTTACTGGTTGCAGTGCAATCATGGATATATTGTTCTATTTTGTTGCTGTGTATAAATGTAACAATTGCAACCAGCAAATTGCCAGTGAGATTGCCTGCAATGTTGCGTCGTGTAACAATACCCTAACTCCACAAGCAGATTATACTGATACATAGATATACAATGGTACATAATAGTTGTATTTCTATGTCTCTGTATTTTACACAGAGTTTTAAAAAAATATTTTTTCCTACAAAATTACTAAAAAAAAATAAAAACAAATAAAAGAATTACATTCTGAAGGTGTTGTGGCCGGAAGCCGAGGTGGTCAAACGTGCAGAGGATAAGCTCCAAGTCCCACTGTGCGTACCAGGGCTGTGCTGTCGGAGTTGGTATAAAATGGATCGACTCTGACTCCTACCCTGTTTCCCCAAAAATAAGATGGTGTCATATTAATTTTTGCTCCCATAGATGCACTACATTTTATTTTCAGGGGGGGTCTTATTTTTTCATGGAGAATTCACATTTATTGTTGACCAAAAAAAGGAGCATTTATCATCACCTTGCAGCCCCTATTATGGTTTCCCCATCATCTCCTTGCTGTACCAATATGGTGTCCCTATCATCCCCCAATATGAGTGTCACAAAGACTTAGTCAGGACCTGCAGCTCTCTGGCGCCCCTTAGCCTGCTGGCCAAACCTGGTATTGCCAGAGGATAAGAAAGGAGCCCAGCTGCTCTAAATTATGTTGTCTACTGCATCACATGATGTGACAGGATGTATATATACCACCAGCTCCTGCTATGAACGTATATATACCTCGATCCAGTCACCCTCAGGCCACAATATCACATAAATACAGAAATTATGCTGCCACCACCGATCTCTATCAGGTGGATCAGTAACGTGACTGGTAACGGGAATTTGTGGAGAAGGACATAGTCAGCTCGTCATAGAACTAAACTAAGTAAATTGATAACGTTTACTCCCGAGAGTTGTCAGTGTTTACAAAACATATACAAGATATTACACAAGAGAGAATGTACATATATGTATAAAAGAGTTATTAAAATAAAAGGAATTAAAGTAGAATAGTACAGAACCTGCTCCCCGCGATGGAGGTCCCAGGGTCAGGGGGGTACGGCACCCCGGAGATGGGTTAGGATTCCGGCCTCGCAGCGCAGAGTGTTGCTACGTCCTTCTCTTAAGTGGAATCACCCCAAAATGAACGCTTTGGTTTTAAGTAAGGACACAAAAAATCAAGCCTCCCCCCCCCTCCTTGTGTTCACCTCCCTGGGCGCTGACTCTCCGAGATCCTCCTCTTTCACAATTCTCAAATCCCCTCCATGTTTCATATTCCTGGGTGGGACGCTCCCACATTCAATATATGTACACCATGTTTACCCTCACGTAATTTCATGAAGATGGATATCAAATATGATATATCTATGATGTACAGAAGGCCAGAACTCATTTCCCAGGTTCCTGATGGTTTCACGGATCTCTAAGTGGTATTATCATATTATTTATGTGTGTGTGGCATGAACAAATTAAATTTGACATTAAAATAACTACCTTTTAAGACAAAGAAGCTTGGAGGGAAAAGACAAAAAGTTTTAGCTTTGCTTCAGGTATTTATGACTCTGCCGACCATAAATACCAGATAGGGGAGGGGTACAGAGAGGGGGAGGGGGAAGAAAATCTGATCTACAGAAACCTGTAATGAGGGAAAGTCTTATGTCAGTTTTGGCCGACTTTTCAAACATCTTAAAATAATGAGAAATACTCATACTTTCCTGACAATGAGTATCCTCATCAACCCCATCATCCCCCAAGATGGGTATCAGCATCAAAAGACACACACAGGGACACACACACACAGGGACACACACAGGTACACACACACACAGGGACAGACACAGGGACACACACACACAGGTACACACACAGGGACACACACACACAGGGACACACACAGGGACACACACACACAGGTACACACACACACAGGGACACACACAGGGACACACACACACAGGGACACACACACAGGTACACACACACACAGGGACACACACAGGGACACACACAGGGACACACACAGGGACACACACAGGGACACACACACACACACAGGTACACACACAGGGACACACACACACAGGAACACACACACAGGGACACACACACACACACACAGGTACACACACGGACACACACACACAGGAACACACACACAGGGACACACACAGGGACACACACACACAGGTACACACACACACAGGGACACACACAGGGACACACACACACAGGTACACACAGGGACACACACAGGGACACACACAGGGACACACACAGGGACACACACAGGGACACACACACACACAGGGACACACACACAGGGACACACACAGGGACACACACAGGGACACACACAGGGACACACACAGGACACACACAGGGACACACACACACAGGGGCACACACACACACAGGTACACACAGGACACACACACACAGGAACACACACAGGGACACACACATGGACACACACACACACAGGTACACACACACACAGGTACACACACACACAGGTACACACACAGGGACACACCACACAGGGACACACACAGGGGCACACACAAAGGTACACACACAGGGACACACACACACAGGGACACGCACACACAGGGGCACACACAGGGACACACACGCACACAAAGGTACAACACACAGGTAACACACACACAGGGACACACACACACACAGGACACACACACAGGGACACACACACACAGGGACACACACACACAGGTACACACAGGGACACACACACAGGCACACACCACACAGGGAACACACACACACAGGGACACACACACACAGGTACACACACAGGGACACGCACACACAGGGGCACACACACACGGACACATACACACACAGGAATATACACATACACAGGGACACTTCTCACTGGTCTGCTGCTTTCAGCTCCCTGCCCCCCGCCATTGTCCTGGTGCCCGCCGATCCATGTAATCAGGCGCCGGTCTCATCCTTGTCCTTGATTGAGCACGGTACACACATGGCTACTGAGGGACAAGGATGAGAGTGGCACCGGAATACATGGATCGGTGGCACAGGGACAGCCGCAAGCACCAGCACAATGGCAGTGGGCTGGAGGATGACTCACAGCTGCATGCCCTGGTCTTCTGATCGGCATGCGTGCAGTTCTGCAATATACTGGTATGCCTCCTTTTTGGGAGGTGCCTTATATTCAGCAGGGCAGCAAACCCCCCCATAGTATGTCTTATTTTTTGGGGTGCCTTATTTTCGGGGAAACACTGTAAAATTAGGTACAGTAGTTCAATGCAATATACTGTATATTGAATATTATTATTATTATGAATTATAATTATGTTCTAAATATCTAGACTATTGTTGCGCCCTGCTCACACAGGTAGCCACAGACTTCTGTAATGCACAGTTGGGTTTCCACAGCAGGTACCTACTACATGCAACACCTTCCACCCCGACACAGTAGGGGGAGCCCCACTTGCTGACCTTAGGCAAGATCCCCTATAAATACTGCTGCTGGGGGAGGAGTTAGTCAGAGTGTGCAGATGCTACGACAGCTGCGAAGACGTCCTGGTGGTCGGTGCCGCGGTCAGGCCCGAGCCAGTGACCCGGAGTGGCCCTTCTGACATCCCGCAGGCCTTAATTGGACTGAATGCAGGGAGCTCAGGATAGCAGAAGGGAGCGAGGAGCTTGAGAGACTTCGTCCCAAGAGAAACACCCGGATATTGGGGATCCGCACCTGTGGGGCACTGTAGGACCACAGAAAACCCTGTTGCACCGTGGAAGCTTCAGCTACCCGGTATTCCCTGTGGGTCAAGAGAGGGAGCCAGACACAGCAGTGCAGCACCGCAGTGATCAGAGAGGGTAACCCGAGACCGCACAGCAGGAGGAGAGGAGGACACTACAGTCAGGAAGAGAGAGGAGGCAAGTCAGGCTGCAGGCAGGCTGTGCTTCAATCACTACAGAGCAGAGGAGGCCTTATACCCATTTGCTGTGGGAACCCACTGTGCATCCTGTCCACCCGTCAGTGCCCTGGATCGTTTTACCTGCTTAACATCAGTAAAAGAAGAGACTTTCCTGTGTGTGTGTATCCTTCTTCTCCACTCTCAGTATCCCCATAGACTGTTCCAACGCTCCCTATACCATCCCAGCTTCACTCCAACCTGTCCCATTTCCACTACACTGCCCCGTAGGTCCAGTCCTGCCTGCGGAGGACTATCCCATCTCAGCCGCAATTCCACTGACCTCCAGCGGACTGTGGCGGCCCTGGTGGCATCTCACCAGATACTGCAGGTGGCGTCACAACAACAAACTGTAAATACTCCCCTGTACATAAAACCCCTTTTCAAAGATAGGCCCAGGACATGGGATCAGGCGCAGCCGCCATTCCCCGTGACACAACAGTTAACCTTTGCCACCTGATACCCGAGTACCCCAAAGCCTGGGTGCTACACTATTGTATCATAATAATGATTAAAGTATTATGTCACATTGTACTGAAACATCCCCACACCGTGGCTTTCCAGCACAGCCCACCTTGAGGCCTGAAGCCACGGTCTTTCCTGAGGAGCTTTGCCCGCCTTGTGCCCGTAAAGCAATGGCTGAGGGACCACCGAGTTGCAGAGTACTATTACAGTACACCAGATGAGGTGGCAAATAACAATGATAAAATGTATTAACAGGCGGAGGTAGGTAAGGGTAAAGCAGGTTCACGGGGGGTATGCTGTGGTGCTGTGGAAAAAGTACAATTAACAGTTTGTAGCTGGGCGGCTCAGCAGCGCAGGGCCCCAACTATTACAAATAGACAACAGATATCTTTGAGAAAACAGGAAAACTTGAATACTACACTACACTTACAACCTTACTGGCCTCTGCTAGTTGGGACACATGGCTACCGTGCTCTGGCTACTGAGGCCTATGCTACGCCCTAATGTGTGCACACACTGCGAAAGACTCCGATGCTGTTCGGGACACAAATTCCGTCCTGAGGACCGATGCTGTGCTAATTGGCGGTGTGCACTTCTTCTTGCAGGGCAGGTGGTGGAAACTCCTCTTATTTCTTCATGGTCCTGTGATTCCTTGGGTTCTGTGGATCACGTCTCTGGCCCTGTTCAGAACCGCCAACCTCTGGAACTTCAGTCTGAGACTACTCATTGGTCACCAGGTCTATTTCACTGT